>JAVCKT010002684.1:22359-43438 GCA_032273925.1 Rhynchotus rufescens
GGTAGAGGAGAATATTAAATGAGACTTTATTTAACCTTCTCATGGACAATGCTGGTATTGGCAGTGCAAATAGCCATCCGTAGCTTGATATGAATTGTTAATCTGGGATATTTTTGCTTTAGAAATGCAAGGCTTTTGATTTATATACAACTTGATTATATTGTATATAAATGAAAAGTAGGCAGCAGATATTTATCTGTTGCTATGACGAAGAAAGCAGTGGTAGCATGTACCAGGAAGTCTGCTAACTTGTGTTTACTATTTTATTATTGCTTTCACAACCTGAACGGAGCAAAATTACTCATTGTGGATTGTATTGTTTGTTTCCATTAGCACATGAATCAAAACAAGTTCAGCACAGTCAATTAATGGGAAAAAATAGATGTCAGTGTCCATGATTAATTTAAACAATAAGCTAGTGAGTGTCCAAAAATACATTTTAATGTTGAACATGAGAAGAGGGTAATGTGTAATCTCACAATTTTCAGAATGTCAGTAGCTCTGAGATTGCTTATAGCATCAAATGAAAATGTTACATCTGTTGGCAAAGAGATCAGGATGTAGGTTCCCCAGGGAGGGCAGGGAAGAAAATGATAAGTGATAAGGGCATATGAATGATTGATTCTAGTCAGACAAAACTAGATCTCAGGAGGATCAGTTAATGCCTCCAGTAGAAAGCTTTTGCATAAGGCTTTTAGCAATAAATCATAGAATAAGAAATGCTTAGAGGCATGCACCTTGTCTAGATGGTGCCTGCAAAATGCAAGGACTGCAAAGGAACCTGGGGTGGCTGTGAGCAGAACCAGATCAATTTAGGGCTTCGTAGCTTTGTGGACAAAGCCATGGAAATGTACTTTGATGGCACCTTGAGCAGGCATGTTCACAGTGCAGGATGGAACTGGGTTGGTCTGGCCTTGTGTGCAAGCTGGCATGTCTTCCTAAAGACCATAGCTCTGAAATAGCCAGTGTGGTGGTGTGCTGGGTGGCAGCTTCCATGAGTGCTGCAGTGATGCATGGACCTCCTGGAGTGAGGGAGCGCTGAGCTGTCTGCAGCCACCTGTGTTGGGGCTCCACTGGAGACCTTGTTGCTCAAGTATCCCTGCTAGCTTGGTCATGGAGAGATGACTTCATACAACTTAGGTTACGGTTTTTGGGGAGGCAAAACTCTTGTTTGACGTCTGTTCCCTTAACTATTACATTTTTCAAAAACACTTTCTTTGGCAGGAGGAAAAATCCAATTTGTCATACCTACTTACAACTTCTCTTTAACTTTGTGTTGGCCTGTGTTTTTGTGGGACTATTTGGAAATTAGTGAGGGGAGAAAATAAACTTGTATTAATGTCACTAATGCAAAAATGCTATTTTGGTCTTGACCCAGAAGGGACTTAAGTATGACTAATCAGGAAGTTAGGTAAAGGCAAGCAAGAACATGCTGTGGTGCTGTGTGCAGGCGAATTGGGGAGTAAGGCCTCTCAGTGATGTATGAGAATGGATACTTCTCCATTCTGCCATGCAAAAGGATTTTTATTTTTTTGTGAGTATTTGTGTAGGCTTTGGCTGTGATCACATTTATCTTTGGATCTTATGTGATAGTACTGTCCTTGGTACTTAATAGTATCTGTTACTAGTAGAAAAAAGTATCTTTTAATTCACATTGGTATTACTTTTATACCCCTTGTTCCTGTCAGTCCTTGTAGTTTAGACATGTGTAATTATGAACTGAAGTCTTTACAGTAAGGCTGGCAGAGTCAAGTACCCAAATACTTATTAAAAAAAGACTCAGGATCAATCCAGGCAAATTTCATCTGTGCAATTTTGATGAAAGCTTTTCATTAGATGAAAGCTTCCTTATCTCTTTCCTATCCCCCATATATTCAGTCTTCAATTATGACAGCTATTCTTAAAACATCTATTGTAATAAATGTGTGCAGAAATACTTGTACCTGCCCTTCTCTAATAGTTCTAAGTTTTTTCAGTTTTCTAAATACTTTTAATTAAAGTTTTTAGCATGGGTTATGGCAGTGAGCAGCTGGCACCAAGAGAAGTGAAGCAAGCCATTTTAAGAGAGGGTGAAGAGGGAGAGGTTTTCATCCGTTTTAAGGAGGGAAAAAAAAACTTTGGTTCCTTTACCATTAAGAATACATGTCCAGTTAATGGAATACGCTGTTGCAATAAAGAATTTTTTTGACATTTCCTAGTAGAGATGCTGTATTTTTAGCTGTCAGGTTCTCAAGTTAATAAAACAGATTATCACTCGAAGCAGGCAGGAGTTAAGAAACGTCTTGATTTTACCATTTTGTCACTATTTTAAGGATTCTTATTTTGGACATAGTTGGAGCTGTATGCCATCTCACATGAAATAGCTATCTAGGTATTAAAATATGTTCTTTTATTAAAATAAAAGCAGGTAATAGTAGGAAAAACTTTTAGTTAAATGTGAAAAAATATGTAACATTCTGTGTAACTTAGTGTAGGAAGACAATGCACTAAAAACTTGCTTAGATGGAATTTCTATTAGGAACACAAAAACTGAACAACTGAAGAGTTCAAGACCAATGAATTGTACTCAAGGATAGAAAATACAGCAAGGAGTGTGTGTTCTAGTAGCCTGAAATAAAAATTGAGAAGACCAGGATGCAGACACCAGATTTTCCAGCTTCACATTCATTACACGTTTTGTAGGCGTGTTAACGCAAGTTGCCTTTTCAGCCAAAAGACTCTCCGCTCTTGTATTGATTTAGTTCTGAAAATCTAGTGGGTGTTGAAGGATGTAACACACTTGACCAGTTAGACGAGCTTTGTGAGTTTTCCAAAGTAATCAAGGGTTTTCTGTTTAAAGTTCTTGGGAAATTTAAGTCATCTATTTTTCTTTAAAATGACATCATGCTTTCATTCAGACATTTTTGAAGTCAATAGTATGCAATAGTACTGCATTTATGATTCATTTTTGTATCAGAATGCCTTCTGTTTTAAAAAGGAGCGGGGGGGAAGTTCCCGGATTCTGAGCATGACCTGATGTCTGTAGACCAAACTATTTTTAATGATATTTAAGCATCTGCTAAGTGATGCACAGACACAAAGGGAAGGAGAAAAAACTTTTCACGAAGGAGTTTGTAGTACATATACATGTATATGAAGTGTCTTGTCACTCCTAGAAGAAAACTTGCTGAATGGAAACTGGCATTGGTTTTCCTAAACAGATGGTAACTGAATACCATGAAAAGCATATATGCTTTAATTAATTTGGTATTCTGTCTGGACACTGATGAGGACTTGGTCTGTTCAGTGAGGATTTAACTAAATATTATGTAAATGTTTACCTCAAATAGTGGCTGGAAATCTTGCAAATATATTCCCACAGTTGTATTTAACCTACTGTTGTTGATTTGCAGCATGATCAAGACAAAAAGTGCAGAAATGTTAGCTCATGTTATGCAAAATGGGCTACAGCACAAATGCTTGAAAATAGTTGGATGTGAAATTCAGAAGCACTGCCTAAGGTCAGGAACCCATAAATGTTTTGAAATTCATTAATTTCCAGCTATCGTGGTCTGTAATTTGATGGCAAGCAGCAGTACCAGTATAATCTAGATAACTGAAACTAAAAAAGCTTGCTAGATGTGGTTGTGTCCACTATGACACTGTTTGCCAGTGTCACAGCACTGGTAAACAAGAGAAGTCACAACAGTTAATATCTGAAACAAGGAAAGTAACATAAATTTAAACATGCACACTGTAAAACATGCAATATAGGATGAAGTGCATGGAGAGAGAAGTGAGCGCTTCTTAGTGTGATGCCATGAGCTCCTGCCTTTATGGTTAAACAAGGTTTTGTTATGTTTTAGCTTTGTGGTGTACACAGACGTGTGCAAGTGAAGGATGTATATGCAATTTCAGATGTGTTTATCAGAACGTGAAGCCTTGCTGGAATGTGCTACACACTGTGCAGCCCCACTTGGAGACCGCAGGGTTATGTCGGTGCATAGACTGGATGTTGTTATTGGTTTTGTTTGAGTTTCTTGTTGAAGATAAAGTAATGGGAATACCACTGAAGGCCTGGATGTTGTTGTGCACCATCACGCAACTGTGCTTCTCTGGTATATCATTTTTGATTAAGTAATTCTGTTATTTACATCAGTCAGGTGTTCAAATGCCTCCAAGCTTTTAAGTCAGTCGCAAAGTAAACAAAGTGCCACCTACCAGCTGTAATAGGAAGTTAAAAACTTTATTTTGGCATTCAATGAATGATGCGATGTTACTCCAATGTTTTAAAATGACCAGAGCTATTAGGACTTGTTTCATCAAGTCAGCTCTAGACACTTGATGTTCTACCTAGGCTTCCAAAAAATTCAAGGGAGTTTGGTTTTTTTCTTGAGTTCTCTTTTCCTTATTTTCCTTTTTGTCTGTTTCCCTTCATTTAACTACAAAATTATGGAAAATTATAGTCTACAACAACAAGCAGACTGCCAAACACCTGTCTGGTGGTAATATCTGAGCAGTGGTTAAATGTGAGAGGTTCCCCTGTGATTCCAGACCTGGCATGTCCTTCTGGGAGGAAGGTATTAGCATTGAAAGTGGATTCTGTCATTACAAAGTCTCCCTCTACTGCTTTATTAATTTAATATATTTTGTTTAATACTCTTAAACTCTTCTAGCTACCTCCAGCTGACTGTTTCTTTCTGTGTGAGATAGTGTTTATTCTTTCTTTTCTCTGGACTTCATTATGACTTCTCTTGCATTTCTTTAGTTGGTATCTATGAGACTTAGTTCCCATAATATCAGATCTCTTGGCATTAGAGATAAGATGGTACTTCCACCAGGAAAATCTGCTTTGGTTGTCGGGGGGGAAAAATAATACTTTGTCACTAAGAGCAGTAAAGCCATGGTTGGCCAGCCAATGTAGCCTTTGAACCTCTTTTCATTTACCTTTAGATAAATTATAGGTTTGTATGAGGTAAACTTGTTGTTTTGTGTGCTTTCTTTTTGCTCTGTAATGAAATGCACTGAGTTCTTTGAGTTTTGCTTGTGTTTCCAAAGAAAAACCTCCATTGTCTTTCTGCATCTTCCCTTTGGATATGCTGCTTTGAGCTCTGGAATCCACAGGAATTTATCCTGCTTTCCTTCTTAAGTAGCTGCAAGCCTTCACCAGCTCCTACAGCTCTACATTCGCTGTTTGTGCTCTCTATTAAAATAAACTAGCAAATATGTGAGTCAAAAGAAGGTTTGAACCTCCTGTGCTGTTCTTGAAACATGATCTCCGCATCTGTCAGGCCTGAAAATGTTTTCGTATTTTTTCCAATTGACCTCTTCATCTGTATAGTTTGTATTATCTAAACAGAACAATAGCATCACTCAAACACCATGAGCTACAGAACTGGGACAATTATGTCACCGGTCTCCCTAACAAGAAAGCATCGGAACGTTTGAACGAAACGTGGAGAGTGTTCACAAGTCATTTGAGGCCTGTGTTTTTATCTTCTGCCAAGCTCCTGTATGCTTGACACGTTGAACGCTGTGCAGAGCATTCGCTGCTAAAAGCATCAGCCAAAAAAGTATACCCATTTGCTAGGAAGGATGAGAGCATTTAAACTAATAAGCTATTGAAAGCCAGAGAGACTAAAAGATGTTTTATAAACTGACCACATGGGAAGACATAGTGTCAGTACATTCTTCTATTCTTTTCATAAAGCTAAAGGTTATTTCTACTGTGGCTTATTTGTGTTTCTGGCTAAGCTACAGTTGAGAGATGTATTTGAAGATATGAAAGATAAAACCAATTTTGTCTACTACATTTATCTGGCAACATAGGCTATTTATGTATACCCAGTTTTCTTCCACATTACAAAATATTATCAATATCAGACTGAATTTTAGCATATAATAAAAGCTTCTACCTTGGTTGTACTTGGAGAAAAGAATTACCTGTACAATAGAGGTTATTGCTTTCTCTACTGAAACTATACTGTTCAGCACAAAAGATTTCAAGATTACAGGTCCATATCGAGTGCACAAGCAACAGAATAATTCCTTTCCATATTTGATGAAGAAATGTAATTTTTGCCTTTTAGTTTGTCATGGTCACTAGATGGTTTTCCTTTATATCCTCACAAATATGGTTTTCAGTGACTATATAGCCAGTCTAATATTATATTGATGCAAATTTATGAAAGTACTTAGTGTGGGTTTATTTTAAATGTAATGTATAATTTTGTGGCAAACCTTTTAGCAGGTCTGCAAATTGACATCTCCTGTAATCAGGGGCTCAAACAATAGCTTTCAATCAATCAGTGAAAAAACTGCCTGTAATACACGTACTGTTCTCCAGAGAATCACTGTTCTTGAAAATTCAAACATGCACTTTTCCCTTGTGAGTCATAATAGAGCAGCAACCATTTGGAGCCTTTAAAATGACAAAATAAAAGGAGTTCAACACTGAAAAGAAAAAAAAAATGCCAGTTAAAAGCTGAAAACATTTCCACATGATGCTTTTTCCATGCAATAAATACAAAAAATTCAACTTAGACCTTTCTATTAGGCAGATGTTGTTACTGGCATGGCTAGCTACCTCTCTGTAGAAGAATCAGTGCACTTAGGACAAGATTTGTTCCTTTCAACTACAATAAGTGCATTAATGGAAAAAGATAGTAGAATTCATGTCCAAAAATATTGCTGTCATGTTGCCCTACATTTATATCACTGTTACAGGGATATTTGCTTCAAAGTCAGTGTTTGTATTGCTTATTTCTCTATTAGAATGACTTTACTCTTTGTAGTGTTTTTGCTTTGGCTTACCACAGGTAGAACTGGACGTACGGCTTGAACATTACCTCTGGAAGATGAATTGGATATACAAATAATGAGAATATGAGTAATAACACAAAAAGAAACATTCTTTTTAGTATCTATCTTTTACATTCTTAATCTGTGGCAAAGACATTTTCCTGAACACCATGTGATAACAGTATAGTTAAGGCTAAAATGACTGTCTTTTGTCATCTGTTCCTGCTCTTCAAAGTTCTATTAATAGAAAAGGTAAGATTAATAGCTTTTAGTCAGGGAAGAGACATGTCCAAGACACCAGCGTGTCTAGTTGAGTTTTATTACATGTAGTAGTTCCCTTGTGTGCAGTGCTATTTTCACTATTTCAGTGCCAACTGTAGTCATTCTCAGGAAGATCACTTTGAACAGCTAAACTGTGCTTTCAGCTGAGGGTGGCTTGCAAACATTACTTTTTCACTCTGATGTATATTATGACCTAATAATATAGGTCATAATATAGTATGCAGTCTTAAATGTTGCATAAACACTTAGGGAGCTATTAGGTGTGAGTTTCTATAATCTAAGTGTAAATGATTTCATAAGGATGTGGGATAATATTAGCATCTTGCCCATTGCTTATAAGAAATGCCTTCTACATTTGTTATTTTTTTATTTTAGAGGTGATCAGCTGTTAAGGGCACAAGTGGAGAGAGAGGAATGTGCTTGTTATACACCTCAGGCTTAGGCTATTGCAGTCAATGAAAAGGCATTTATTATCCTTAGAAGCCTTCTCCAAGTTGCATTTTCCTGCTTTTTCAACCTTGGCACTACATGACCAGTAAAGCCGCTCAGGCAAAGGCAGCAAACAAGAGTGTTAAAAGTTTTCTCCTAGTATCACCAAAAGAATAAATAGAAAGTCAATGAGGCCCGGAGTAAATATTTATAGATTTGAACTGCTGGCCTGCCTTGCTACAATTAATTGCACAAATATTGATGCACAATGATCCACACAAAGCGTTTAGATGGTGTCCTCTATCAGGAGCAAATCAAGTGAAGGAGTGAAATCCAACCCCAGTGGGTAGTAATGAATGTCATAGCTATGTCTAGTCTTAGCAGCAATGCTCTTTTGAGCTGAAAAGAAGAGTTTTGGTGAGTTGCTGAGGTGTCTGCTATATCCTATGTTAGGAGACTGTTTTGCTCATAAATCCTGCTTCTGGCTGTGTCAATCAGCACTGAGGTTTGGCACAGAATTACCTAATGAGCGTGCATATGTTCTGGCTCTTTATGATACAGTATTAGGTAGTAGCATTTTGTAGTATTTTAAATTTTCTTTATGATGACTTATGTCAAGAAAAGTAGGGCCTGGGATCACACCTGTGTTATCAAAAAGGAAAAATTTTCAAGCAGCTCTCCTGTTTGAGTGCCTAGAGTAAGAGGGTGTAGCAAGCTAGTTAAATACTATTTCATGTAATAGTTACTTTTATTCATCTTGCCTTGAGAATGCTTAAATGGCTTGAGGGCTTGATCACTGATAATTATTTAGAATATTTATACTTGTTTGTGTTGCCAATGCTGCAATTGCTAGTCAAGTTATTTAGTAGTATTACATGGTAAATTGATTTTGTCTGTTTTTGCTACAATGAAGTATTATGAGTATTTTTGCTGCTTACACCTTTGAATATGATGATCAGATGAAATATTGATTTCATGCAAATATTTATTTCCCTTACTGTGAAAAGACAGAATTATGAGGAGCTACCTGCAGGGCATTCAAAAAGATGTCGGAGCAAATTTGATCTTTACGTTCAAACCAGAATACTCAATTGAATCTCTGCATTAAGTTAGTTTTCAGCCACTGTCCTCTTCTCCAGGTGCTCCCAGTGGATTTGAGAATCCTATTGCAAAACTAGACAGCAGGTGCCTCCTGCTTGCCAGCTCTCAGTGCTTAATTTCACATCACAGGTCTTTGTGGTTTTCTTAAGAATATGGAGTTGAATTCTGACTGTAGAAAGAATGAGAAATAACAATGTTAAAGGCTTTTTTGGGTGATTTTATAAGGACAACAGAAGGCTAACAAAAAATAGAAATTTGACATATACCATGATATAGATAGTTATAAATTCTGCAGGCTGGCCTTTTACTTGCAAAGTTAGAGAATCCACATGCAGAAAACATAGATAGCTTTTTTCAACAGTGGGAGTAAGGGATTGATGGTCTCATCTCAAATATTAGTTTTTGCAAAATTCATGTAGTAAAAATCTGAGCTTAGAGATGTATGTCTACATACAGCTGTGTTAGGCTTCAATGACTAGAGACACTTCGAAGTGGCAGTTTTGAGCGCATGTTTGGGGCAGACATTCTGAAAGAAGTGTGGTTTTTCTGAATTATAAAAGTAGCTTTGAAAGCTGCCTTGTAGAAGGTGAAATATTTCTCTGGTGTCTTAGCTGGAAAGGCTGTTAGAGTGGTTTAGTCTGCTCCATGGCAAAAAAAAAATATATATATATATAAAATATGTATATAATGTCTAACTTGCGTACTTAATGCGCTTAAGTTGATACTCCTGAGATGTGGTATGCATATGTTAGGTGTCTAATTTAATTGCTTTCAAAGATGATCCAATTTCTCACTGTTTATTATGATTTTTTTTTTGTGCTGGTTGCTTTTGGGGTGGAATGCCTTTTTCCTGGGAGGGTGTGTGCAGGTGAAATCTGCCAAATTTTGTTCTTTTTTTTTCACTCAGTAAATGATACTTAGTGAATGATTTAAAACAGATTTGGCTAATTTTATGGTGGCTACCTGTGGATCCATAGTTTCTGTGAATGCTGTTTCAGACCTCAGGAAGTATAGAACTCTTTGGGTTTTGTGGTCTTGCTGGTCTGTGCCAATAGCACTGTGTACTTGTTGGCTCAGTCCTTGATCCCGTAGGAATTCACAGAGGATTCCAGCAACAAAGCTAACAGGATCCTGTGTTTGTCCCGCATGTGCATGATTGCAATGCAGAAGGGAGAAGAAAAAAAAAGCCTTTTTTTCTGTGTATATAAAAACATAAAAGCCTCAAATTGAAGTTTATAAGGGCAGTATTTCAAAGCATGTAGATGATTTGGTTGCATAAATTTCACTGACATGAAATGGTAAGCTCTGAAACAAGTAGAGTGTTTTTTCCTCCAGCTTAGCTTGCTTTCCTAAGGAAATTGGACTTAGGCAATTGTACGCTCAGTGTGAAAAGAAATTGGAATTGCAATCTGAATCTTTTCAAAGATTGGAGAGGAGAAAAAAAAAATGTAGCCAGAAACCTGCAGGTATGGCACTAGTATTAAATATTTTGTATCTGAAATCTCAAGAGCCTAAGAACATGTGAGATGGTCCTTGCTTTCTTGCTTTCCCTGTGCTAGCCCGTGAGTCCTTTGCCAGGCATTGTGTTGCACAGGAGGACCAGGAGGATGTCTAGGAAGGAGTGCTGCAGGGAGAAGAGGGCTTAAACCCTCCTTAAACATGGGGTTCCTGTGTAGTGGCAGTTAATTTAAATCAACTTATCCTGAGTGTTCATTGATTTCATTCCCTTTTTTGGTCTGCTTGACTTGAAATGTTTGGAAGTGATCTATAGAGATCCTGTAGTTCTGAAAGACCAAGTTGGTTTGCCAGAAGTTATGCTTTGAAAACTGTGGCTATTGGTTAAAACAGTGTCTTGGACTAGGCCAACAACTGCAGTGTTGGAGAGGGACTGAACTGAAAATGCAGGAGATGAAAGAGGAAGTGTGAGGGGAGGATGAGGGTCTTGGGAAAAGCAGATGAGGTCCCTTTGGAATCAGGGTGCCTCATGCCACTTGCCTCCAGGTGAACATCTTGCTGCCAAAGTAAACTAATATTTTTGAAAGATCTGTAACTTGGACAATTCTGACGTGGTTTTCAGTCTCAAGTCAGAGACGTCTCCCTTGTCCAAACCTATTCAAAATGTCACAGCCCCTCAATGAAGAGCAGGGTTCTTGTGTTCATAAAACGTTCCTTTTATTGACTGAATCCAAAACACATTTTAATGTCTTTCCCTTATACGATGCTTTTTGCTCATTATTCAAAGCCATTTCAAGCTGGAATACTTGACCTACTGTGTAAAACTTAAGTTTAGTTAAAATTTACATATAAGAAACTAAAGACTGTTAGTACTGAAAGAAAGTTTGCCTTTGAAAATAAGCTGTTTTGAAGTCTCAGGCATCAGATCAAATCTCAGCAAATCAAATATCGGTATTATTTCCTCACTGAGATCAATAGAAATGGATTTTCCTCCAAAGTCTGGAGGTCTAATTTATAGGATTTATTTACTATTGCGCCATTATCTGTAAATAATCTCTGTTACACAGTTGGTCTGTGGGGTAGGGTTTCTCCTTGTTTCTTTGATGCAGTCTGCAAATGTTAAAACAAAAATAGCCTAATCTTTCAAATCCTCCAGCCCAAACGATGTCAACCTGTTTTCTGATCTCCTCCCACACAGCAGTCAATTTACAAAGGGAAAGGAGGTTTTCTTGGCAAGCTTATGTTTGGCCTCTTTCTTGGCAAGCTTATGTTTTGTGCCAAAAATGGAAAAAAACTAGGCGATGTAAGCTAGGTGCCTTCTGTTGACTAATCCTTCTTCCTTTGCCTGGATGCAAGCTTCTAAGAGGAAATGCAACATCACTAATTGTGCTCTGATCTGCAAAATCTCACTAGGCAATGGAAATCCTAAAGCCTCCACCTGGGAAAGCCTGCACGATGAGAGCTACAATTTGCAGCTGACTTTCAATTTGCATCTTTGGAAAAAAAATATATAAAAATGAAAATGTAGCTGTGTACAGTGTGCTGAGGCAGAGCTTTTTAATGGAGCAGTGCAGTAGCTTGATGCGAGACAAGGTAGAATACCAAGTTTGCACGGCAGAGAAGCATAGCCAAGATGGAAATATTTGTTGTTACTAAACGTCCAAAATGTGACAATACCTAAATAAGTCAGAACTGGGGCAGCTGTTAATATAGTAGCAACTGGGGCTAAGGAAACTAAAATGAACCTCTATCAAGAAACAAAGTATGTCTGCAGAATCTTGTGTCCTTTCTGACAGTGATTTGTGGGTACAAAGTTTGAGGATGAATTACTGAAAACAAAGTCTTGATGAATGGCTTTTTGTTGCTGATTTGGAAATTATGATGAGTTTTTTTTAAGCAGAGGTCTCTTGATACAGCACTGTAATCATGTAAAGTATCTGTTTAGTTTTTACATCATACATCTAAATATTAATGTCCATTTCTCCTGGACGTTTGATTGCTCAGTATTTTTTTTAATACTTGGGATGCCTTTTTATGCATCTGGAGAGGTCATTTTTGCCTTTTTTTAATGATCAGACTGAAAAGTAGAGCATATTTGCAGGTGTAAGAACCAGAATATGGCTTGAACTGCTGATAAGGTGTAACCAACAGCTCCTACAGCCTGTCTACCCTGGAGTGTGGAAATATTGTTTCATTTCCTGAGCTTTAATTACACCACTTTGATATTTCTGAATGGCCTGGGACCAAGCTTAAAGTCTTATTCAAAGGAAAATTCTTTCAAATCACTCCATACTGATGACTTAGCCCTAAACACTGTTAAAATTTGAAGTGAAGAAATTCTGAAATGGAAATCAAAGTGCTCCAAAAAGGTCTAAGCAGAACCCTTTCACCTTACTAAAATGCTTTTTTTTGCGTTATTTTTCTCTGAGCAATTTTGTCACAATCATTTTTCCACAGATATCCACTTTGACAAATAGGCTTTTTCCCCAAGAAGACTGTTTTGTTGCTGCAATGTGCCTCTATCAGTTTAAGTGCTTTTTCTTGTTTGGAAAACACATTTGAGTCTGACACAAACCTGGGGAAAGGCTGTCTCTGCTCTGTGAGCACTTGTTTCTTTGCACCTGTGACACTTGGCTGAGAGGGGCTCTTGCCCTGCGTGGGCAACAGGCTCGTGTTGGGATACAGGGTTTGGTGCAGCTGTTTGGGGAGGTGAGCTTTGTTGTGGAAGAGCTGGCAAGCTCGCCTCATCACATTGGTACTGGATATTGCACAGATGAAGTGTATACACTGGATTCAATATGTTTCTACGCTACAGCTGTCCTCCACACCTAATATATAGTAATAGTATTTTGCAGTAGCCTGTATGGAAACTCTGGAAATCAGAAGGCTGCTTGGAGATGATGGTAGGAAGGACTTGGTTAGCGGCAGGAGGATGTGAGTTGTGAGGGTTGGCACAGGAAGAGGAGGTTTTGTGGTGTGTACTTAGATGTCTTTAAAAAAAAAAAAAAAAAAAGCCTCTAGGGAGGTCCTCTGGGTCAAGGATGCCTTCTCATTGCTGTTATCTGTCTCACACCTTTGTTTCAGAAGAGTCTCCGAGTTTGTCTTCTTTTTCCAATCTATTAGAGGAATCTAGGTTTGGTTTGTGAGCTGACTTGCAAGTTAGCTCTTTGCAAGTATCAAATAAGTTGAGATCTAGTGGAAGACCATAGGTATGTTATTACTGCAACCTAAATGATAGAGTATACATTACTTCTTTATAGAGCCACTGTACTGTCTTTGCATTAGGCAAGTAATCTAAGGCTATGGGTAGGACCATTCTTATATAAAAAAAGGCAAATAAAAGTGAACCTGAAACTTGAATGTCTTAATTGTTTTCCAAATGGATGCTCAGTAGTTAATCAGACTCTTCATTTATAATACCTATTTTATATGTGCATTTATATTATATTTAATTTATCTCCTGCTTGCGTATGTATAATGATCTGTTACTTAGTAACAGTGTCATCTAGTAGTTAGTAGCAGGAGGTAAAAGAAAACCACAGAGAACATGCCATGATGTTTCAAAACAGATTAAGAAGAACTATAATTCTGATACCAATAGCAAAGTAATTAACTTGAGATGAAATTGTAAAAAGCATAGAGCAGTGTGAACCCACAGTTTACAAGAACAGGAGGTGAGTGAAGAATCTAGCCATCATTTTCAGGCACTGCATGCAAAGAGGTGAGTCAAGGACACTAATAGTTTCCCAAATTATGCTGGCATACTTTTCTGAAAGTAGTTACATAAACTGTTAAGGATTGCAAATGTTGCTGAGGGGCATCATCTTAGAAAGGGTAAGGGAAGAGATTGGTTAATATTTAAACTTTTTTTTCTGTGTGCTTGCTTATAGGACCAGTAAAAGTAGGAGAATTTCAGTACGTGGGTACGTGCCTACATGTCCATACACATGTGTGAGAGCTGGGCGAGCTGAGGAGGTGGGTGGTCCATTTGATGGCCCTCAGGATGGCTGACACAGCCCCCAACCCACGTACATGTGGCCAGGAAAGGCACTACTCATCCTGCCCTGTTGTGACTTCAATGTGTGTGACTTCAATTGGACTGGAGGAGACTATCTGTTTGGTCTTGTCTGCTGTCAAACTCTCCTGGCACTGCTTGGGCAAGCTGCTGATGAGGCCCACGTTTTCGTCCCTGGCTCTGTGAGCTCTCACGTTGCAGAGGCATTTGGAGGCCTAGGTCTGGCAGGGTGGAGAGGAGAACAGGGCCTGTCTTTTCAGTGCTTGTAGGGCCTGAAAGCAGTTGTGAACCCTGATTGCAGCCCAGCGGCAGGGAATAGATCCAGCCTGAGTGCAAGTGAGGAGAAGATGGCAGCCGCCCTGTGGGGAGGAGGCCAAGGCATTTTGCAAGGAGAGTCAAGTACTGAATCCAACGATTTGTGCAAGACTGCCAATTTTCTAAAGTAAGGCTTAGCTACAAAAATGTTAAGAAAAGCTGATCTTTATAGTTCCCAGGGATCACCAGGGTAAATGTCATCTATTGCTTAATCTTGCAGGCACCAAGTCTGAGACGGATTTGAAAGTCTTAGCCCTGTCCAAGGGTTGAAGGCCCTGTCCTTCTCTATGAGTAAGGATTCAGTTACCTAATTTAAGTTCCTTAAATTGTCAACTTGGATAGAGGCTTACTTAAATAAGGGAGGTATTACCATATTATTTTGACTGAAAAAAGTCAGATTTTTGTTCCTCAATCAGGAATAGGCAGACTTTTATGTTAGTGGCTTAATTTTATTTTGTCTCCAAGGTGAAAGGCAAGATTTGGGTGTTTCTCTTCACTTGAGAGCCAGTTTGTGAAATGTGTAAATCTGCCACTACTTTAAAGGCACTGTGCTGCACCTTTTAAGATTTGGGTCTTTGGGATGGTGTCAGTGGTGAGCGTGTGTACGTGTGGAATAGGTGTGTATGTGTGGAAAATAATTTTAGAAGTTTCTAGATTAGACTTTGCTTGTTTTCTTCTGGTAACATGGTTTCTATAGACACTATTTGGAGATGTAGTGTCAATACAGGGAGGAGCATTAAACTCAACTAGTGTCAGTAAAGATCACTTTTCTGGGCAAAAATGAGGAACTGATTCCTTCGGTTTGGATATAGATGATATTCCATGCCGTGGCAAGTAAGATGAGCAGGATTGCTGTGTAGATTCTCTTCTATAACTTGGCTTCTCCAGCAGCTGGAAAAAGCAATTATTTGTACAGCATCAGCCGTTATTACAGGAACAGATATATCCCATTTTAAAAGAAAGACTCTTTTTTTCATCTGGTTCTTAGAGAAAAGCAATGAAACTGGAGCAACCTATGTGGAGGGCTTAGAGAGGGTGTGGTCTGCTATCTGCAAACGTGTCATGACAAATAGAATAAGGCTTGAATAAAAGGAGTACAGAAATCAGAAGATGTATGGCTTTGAGATCAGTAGATTTGGGAACAGTCTTTTGGCTGAGGCATGGGGCAAGTCTTGCGTGGAGAATCAACTGGATGAATTTGTACATAATTTTTATGTAATATCAATGTCCTCAGTAGTCTGGGATTATATTTGACCCAATCAATGGATTTTAATAACCTTTGAATACTTGTTAAAAATTCAAGTTTTTGGCTATAATCTTTTTTCTGCTGTGTTGGAATATCTTTGTGTGTGTACATCTAGATTCTCACAAATACCAAATGGTTTAATATTCTTAAAAATATTTCATTTTAGTGCTTATGTAAATCATGAATTGTGTATATTGTTTTTCAGTTATCTTGGTAGGTTTTTAGCTGCAACTCTTAAATATTACATTTTTCTTCAAACTTCAGGTACCTTGACCTCATGCAGCTCTTGTAAATGATTACTCTAGAAATGACTTTGCACTGTAATCTTCCTCAAGTATAACAAATGATTGATGGGAGTGCAAAGGACTCATCTTACTAAAGATGCTAGTATGTTATCTGAGGATAAAAAATAGATTTTCTCAATCTATGTATCTGTATATATGCATTTAAGGATTAAAATAATCTTAAATTAGCCACAGCTTGATTAAACAGTGACAAGCAGAGGAGCTATTCACGGTCGTAAGTGTGCTACTGCTGCATGCACTGTGTTCTGTTAGGGCTCTTCTATAAGTGACTGCGAATATTCCAGATATAGATGGCATGATTAATGTATTGCTAACCCCAGGCAGTGTTTTAGGACCAAATCTGGTATGATCCTCAGGAGATATTTCTCGTTTATTAACTCTGTGACTCAATTAGAGATTTGGTTTTCCTTGCTCACAAGAGAGGAATAGGAAGGAAACTTATATCATGGGTTTGTGAGAGCTTTTACTGTTGGAAATTCTTCCTAATTGGAGATCTGTATTGATTTAGATGGAAATTACATCTATCCAGTGCTAGACCACATCAGTGTTCAGTTTCATTGGAATTATTTATCCAGGTCTGGACCAGTCAGACCAGACAAACTACAGTAATTCTGACTAATTCACTTTGCCACTACAGGTAGCTACAGGGTTAGAAATCTTTATTTCCATGTTTGAGGTCCGGGGTTGGCGAGGGGGAACCTTGAGTAGGCATAGTCCTTTCAGTACCATAAGCAGAACTGTAGGACAATATCTTTGAGAAGAGAACAGCAAAGCACAGTATGTGAGGACACATTGTTTATGTGTATTTAAAGGTTATCACATCCTATTCACTATGTGAATAGCCCCAACTGACGTTTTCTTGCTCTTCTCAAGTGATGCATGTCTTGTTCATTGTGCTATGCCAAGTCAGCTGTCAGGCACAGCATCAGGGGACCAAAAGCTATTTTCTTTCACTGTTTTGTTTGCACTTCAACTAAAAAGCTTTGAATCTCACAATTTCTTAGCAATACAACAACAAGTACACAACCAAGGATAGCACCTTTCAGCCTTCTAAGAAATTTTATAGAACATTTCAGCCATGCCTTACAGAGTAGCTAATAGGAAAGCTGAATTGGGAAAAGAGTCTGTTTCAAATGTCTTATTAGCAAGCCAAGTCTGACATGCGCATTTTGAGATGAATTATAATACCAAAAGATTTGAAAAAGGCATGTAAAGGGATGTTTGTTTCTGTATTTTCATTATTGCTTTAAGGTCCTGCTCCAAATCATTCTCACCAGGCCAGTTGGCACATCATGCTCTGGGCAGTAACTTAGGAGCAGCAAAGTTAACATAACGGACACTATTTGAACTTAATATGGCAGATGCTACATTTTTTGAGGCATGTGGCAATGAAAACATGAGTCTTCCCTTAACTACAGAAGAGTTTCTTTGCAAAGCAAGTGCCTTTTTCACCTAAAAGCCATGCAGGAAAAGGTGAAGTTTTATTATGAGCTATTAAAGAGCTGTTCAGGGCCGGGGGCTTCTAATTAAATACAAGTGCTTAATTCTAGTATAGTACAAAGTAAACACTATTGCAGTAGATAAATCTAGTCAGGTGATAGGAAACTTTAGTAAAAATGAATTTGGAGAAAATTTGACAGCTTTTTTCAATCCAGTATTGATTTTTATAATTACTATCCTTTTTCTAATAGTAAAACGCATAGTATACTTAGATCTGTACCGGTGAAAACCTGTCTTTTTCTAAAGGCATATTGTTTTTTTGGCAAGAGGTGTAATCATCTTCACTCATGTTAGCTGTGCCTTTGCCAGGAACATCTCTGGTACTACAGAACTTTCCGGTTGTCGATCAAGACTGCACAGTAACACTTCTAAAGGCGTTTGCCTTGCTCAAGAATAACTGGATTAAAAGTAACTGGGGGGGGGAAAAAAAGTCCAGAGTTGAGTGTTCTGCATGGGTAAGCAGTTAACATGGAGCATATTTGGTATCAGATGGAGCTACTAATCTTGTGGCAGAGTGCTTAATTCCTTTCCTTGCCTCCTAAATACTGGAGAGCTGGACCTGTCCACCAGCTTGGCAGGTTTTAACTGTTTGTCTAATGAGTACATCAAGACTTGGCTTATCTGACTGAGCAGCCATGAAGTTGCCTTGTTCAAATGGCAAATTTTAACAATCCATTTGTTTGAACAGTTCTGGTCAAACAACAAGAGGGAGGCAGAACTCTCCAATGTTGATGAATAGGGAGGAGAGATTTAGGTGCTCTTAAAAAAAAAAGTCATTGCAAAGTGACTTTGGCTAATGTCCCTCAAGCCTTTTAATGTAACAAGACATGCTGCAAACAGTTCTAATAAGAAAGGTAGATGTGTTTTCAGGCATGTGTTCTTTGGTACTGCTTGGGAAGATGTAGAGGAAACTAACATATATAAGCAGACCGGCTATTTTTTTGCCAATTGGATTAACCTAAACTAGAGGATACCTTATTACATAAATTATGTTCATACGTAATCTGTTGAGGGGAAGAAAAAAACTTGGTAGGTTTAACCTCATTTATGACATTTCTTTTACTCATTTAATGAAATGAGTGCTGAGAAATTATAATAATTGAATTAATGGTATGAGACTGAAAGGTCAACACAATCTTCATGGGCTTTTCTGGACGATTTTTCTACAGTCACTGGTTTGTGAAAATGAAGATGCAGAATGCTCCTAAAACATGAATTTAGGATTTGCAGAATTGTAGCGTGTTGTTGTTAGTATCTTAGGTTTTTGAGACTCTCAGTCTCAAAAGACTTCCAGCAAGTGATTTCATGTAAGTTGCGAGAAGGTACTTGTTACTTTCGAGCTCAAAAATGATTTCAGACACTAAGGGCTTCTCTAGGTCATGGTATGGCTGCAACATGAGCATGCCCACGCATAGAGTTATCACTTGAAAAAAGTAGGAACCTGGTGTACAACCTTGTTTCTGGTAACACAAAGCAGGGGCACAGAAGTTAGGCTGGTGTTTGGGGGTGTGAGACACCTCCCCTCCCAAAGTGAGTACAAGTGCCCCATAGCTCTGAGCAGTCATTGGAATTTGTGTTTTCTAATGGAAATGATGAAAGCCCGTTGTGTTGCAACTCGATCTGCCATGAAGCTCTTAGGATCTAGGATTATGCCCATGCTGATCATATGGCCACAGACATCAAAACAGGAACAAAGAGAAAGCTAACCTTGAATTTTCAGCATGTATTTCAGTCCTTGTAAATAAGTTACCATGGAGATAGACCCGTGTGAACTGCAGCCTTCCTTGTAACTGCTCTGGACTTCGGACCGGCAAGAGAATGTGACATGGCATTGGTGCCATTTATGACAAGAAATGTATCTCAAATACTAGAGCACTTCAACACTACCAAGTGAAGGCTTATCTTGCCTGTTTTTGAGCAATTTGATGCTTTTAAGCAGTTTAAGTGAGAAGCAAAGCGTTACCTGTTTCAATTTTCCAAATTAAATAATATTTCAACAGAAAAGATGCCAAGTCATTATGGCTTACTAGCAAGACGAAATTCTGTGATGACAGCCTGATTGCATTTTAAAATAATTTGCACTAGGAAATTGTTTCCAAGAAGCTGAAGTTGTGACACAAAGTTCTTAAAACAAAAAGAGGAACAGAAATTATCCTTGTCATTGATTTTTTGGTAGTTGTTGCTCTTTCTTTTAGAATTGAGCCGCAATTGTCATGTCAGAAATAAAAATAAGTCATCATACTTACTAGCCTACTTACCTTCTATGGACAGAAAAGGATAAATGCAAAGGTATTCATACTTCTTCTTGTCCTTCAAATTTCCAGGAAATCTCTTTTCTTGTTCAGAAGGATCTTTTGTTTGCTATCTCAATAGCTTTTTATTGTTAAAAGCATGAGTTCTGACGGTCGTGGTCAATAATCCTCTATCTACACTAGCTACTAATTGCTTAAATTGCATTTCTCCTTTCTATTCTGTAGGTTAAAAAAAAGAAGATACTCAATCTCTAAAACAGCTATGACACAAAAGAGTTGTGATGAATACCACATTGCAGGTGTTAAAAATCAGGTTGCTCCTAATATTGTAGTCATTAGTTCAAAGAAATAGCAGTACAATAAAAGATGGGTTTGTAATATTCCTATTCAAAATAATGCTTACTGGGATAGCAGCAATGTTTCTTTCTGAAATCCAAGGAAACTTAACAGCTGGGATAGCGGAAAAAAGAGCATTAGGAAGTGTGTCAGGCTTCAAGTTTGGCTTAGATCCAAGCCTGGACTATACAGTACGTGCAGGGTTTAGTATAACCTTATAAAATCTGGGTTAGTAATTCTTTAGGCTTTGTAGCTTTTGAGTCCTACTCTTGTCATGTACATAACCCTGTAATTCAAATGTTCCATGTGATAAATAACAAATGGAATTCAAAGAAAATAATTTCCTTCTGTACTTCTGCTGTTTTAGAATGACAGCTGCCTCGACTGCAGATCCTGACTGCAGGAGATGTGGAGTCATGGGATGGATTTCCTTTCCCTTATTTTTCTTTTGAACTGTTGCAGATCGGGCAAATGTGACAGTTTTATGGTGTGTGTGCCCAGGGGTCCTGCCCTCCGGACACCCTTGGGGTTTGGGAGCTGCAGCACGCAGGGAGTTGCACTGCCGACAGTTTCCCATCTTGTATGACTCCAACAGTAGAAAGAACAAATTTGGAATTGATTGCATGGATGATTCCTCCTTCTACATATTTCTGATGCTTTAACACTATTATCCAATTTCTACACAGTGTAAGGAGAAATAAATTGTCTGTCTGAAATCTCCTAATGGAAAGTGATGGAATGTCAAAAGCTTCTAGTCTTCTGTCTCTGTCTTTTCTCAAGGGGTGGGTTGCAAATTCCCCATTTAAGTTTCTTTTGCAAGTAAAATCATAACATTATAATTCTCTCTTGTATGTTGATATGATACATTTACAGAACTTCAGAGATAATTTAATGAAACCAGAACTACTATTATTTTTTTAGTAAAATGTTATGGTACCCGGCATACAGCGAGGGAGTTAATATAACTCAGAACCAGGGTCTGGAATATTTGTCTGTCTTCAAGCAGTAAATACTAAAGTACAGTGTGTTTTATGGTCAGATATGTATACACATATCTGACCAT
>JAVCKT010002688.1:0-10449 GCA_032273925.1 Rhynchotus rufescens
CTGCAACCTTAAAGCTGCTGCAAAAAAATGCTCCTAGGACCTGGCTGCATAGGGCACTACATTGCCTTTCCAAAGACCTTTCTGAAGCCACTCCTCATGGGGCTCTAGGATTTCTCACTCTCTCAACTCTAACCCTAGGCCTAACCCTAACCGTAACCCAAAGCCTGAGCTCCATAGGCCTGGTGTAAGCAAAACCCAAAATATGTTCCTAGCGCCAGGCTGCACAGGGTGCTACATTGCCTTTCCAAGGACCTTTCTAAAGCCACTCCTCACGGAGCTCTAGGATTTCTCACTCTCCAAGACACACACCTATTGCTCCAAAACTGGCTTTGTAGCACAATCTCCAAGCCCGCTACGTTTCTAAGTCCCACAGTTGTCAAAAGTTATTTCCAAATCTAAGTGAAATACAATCCTGTTAGCCAAAACATACCACTGACTTGCAGCAGTTCACTTACCTCTCACTCACACAAACACATATGCACACACAGGCATGCAGCGAAGAAACCACCTGGATAAGACACCTAATTCCACATTCTGCCCAAAGGAGGAATTCATTGAGGTGAAAGGCTTCTCTTTTCTGAAAATAAAGACCTGTTTTCTGTAGCTTGTCCTCTTTTTAGGCATCTATTTTTGCATCCACCCTGAGACAGGACCACCACTCCTCAGGCAAGCGACACAGGATACTGGCTAGTGATGGCTCAGGATTCCCAGAGGCCCCTCGTAATTCTGTGCCTTGCATTTCCTTTCAACAACAGAGCAAGTAAAAGTGTTTGAGGGCAAATGACTGGCTCTGCAGAGGGACATCAGCAGTGAAAACTACGCAAAGGAGATACAGGGGTGGCAGAACAAAATGGATTGCAGCGAGAAGCACATTATCTCCAGGCTTAACTAAACACTGCTTGCTATAAATTGGGGCATTCCCCAGATCTGCTTTTACGCAGTGGTCTTGGGAACGCAATAGTCAAAACCAGAGAAAAAAACAGAAATCAATCCCAAACCTCTTTGTGCAACACTGCCTCTCTGAGTAGCCTGCCAGGAATGAGTTAAACTAGGCTGGCCTTCCGAGAAAATGGACTTGTTGAGTAAGTCAGTTGAGGAGTGACATCTCTATCGAGTGACTGAATCAGTGCATAACAGCTAATGGTATCTGTGATGAGAAAAAGACTGTTCTACGGAGCCGATTTGGGACCGAAGCCTGTAATAGCGCTGTACTCACAGTGCAACCCAACAGCTCCTATTACCTCAGCAGACAGCCAACGGGGGTCCAGTTGGAATAAATTCTGGAACTGGCTTCCCACTAGTCTCACATGGCTGCAGAGCATTTGCACCTTTGCATACACCATAACAAAGAAAACTAAACAATTCTTCAACAAGTGGCTGGAGAAAGAAAAAACATTAGCCAGTGAAAAAACAGTAGCAAGGACAAACTGCAACGATGCACACAGAGCGCTTGCTCATGCATGCTAAGCAAAGCAAGATGACCTAAAACAAAGTATGGGCAGCATGCAACGTGACTCCAAAACATGAAGGTCTGATTCAGCCTCCAATAGCATTGAGCAACTGCTAGACCCCATGTCTGATCTACATGTCTGTAGGTCTGACATGCCAGGGGCTGCTTTCCTTGTTGTACGTCCCCACATAACTATCCTGTGTACTTCACCAAATAACCAACTGCCCACGTCAAACACCTCCAGTCGCTCAGGAGCCTGTGAAGGAAGGGGTGACACCTTTCCTCTCCACTCTAGGGGAGGGAGGTCCAGGAAAAAAGCTTTCCAGGTCTATTGCAATGCCACTATCTGATTTTGCCACCACAGCCCTCAGCTACTATCCTTCCTGAGAGGTTAAACACCTCCTTCTAGTGCTAGTGTATCGTTTCAGCGAGCAACAACATCATCACCTCTTCCACTTCATAGAGCCAATGTACAATGCAGGTAACTTCCAAGCCACGGTTCCAAGACTGACATGCAAAACTCCAGAGGTTTGAAGGGGCCTCTGGAAAAAAACTAGACTGGACTTTAAATTCACATAAATGAATCCAATTTCGTGTCGTGCACAGTAAAAGAGAGCAAGCCAACAAAACTCTCTTCCCTCTGCTCCACTCTGCCTGACGAATACGTGCAGCGTTGCTTTTCTTAAGTCTTGGTGGCCAAAAGAAATTCCCCCCCAGCAGAGGAACAACTAATCACCGCAAAAGCGTTCTTGCCGCTGCTGCTCACACACATCCTCTGAACAAAACCAGCTTTCCTGGCAAAAGTGCAACTTGGCCAGCATAGCTGCAGCCACACGACAGCTGTCTAATCCCACCTGAGGCCTGCCATGGCCTCATGCACTAAGGCAATGAGATTTTTGCTCCAAAGTGCTAAGTCTGTTTTAAACAGGGGCTTTAAGCTCTTTAATTCTAAGCATCCCACCCTGCACCTGCTGTTTGATACTTCCCATTGGCAGCAGTGACAGAGAAAATCTGTTTGGGAGGTGGGAGGGGATGACATTTTCTACCCAAGGGAGACACAAGCAGTGGCTCCCTGACCGACTGGTGCTTGCTCTTTCGCCTTCCCCTGAGCACAGGTTCTCTTGGTGTCCAAGCCCTGGCTAAGTTCCATTTGGCACCGAAAGGAGACCGCTCCCCACGCGAGTGCAGCGGGAGCAGCGGCTTTGCAGCTTCACCAGGCATGCATTCCTCGGGGACGGCCAGGGTCTCCTTCCAGGCAAGGAACCACAGGAAGAAGCCAAGGAGACGGGCACAGTATATCTAAAGCTAGTATAGATCAAACTGACGTGGATTCAGAGGCACATGGAAAAGTGCATAGCTCAGAGGAACTATGAGAATAAAATGATGGAGAGCAATAGCAGTGGCCACAGGATTTTGAATGCACTGGAGAAGCAGCAAAGGTGCCATGGGCAAGGTAAGAACAGAAATCTGAATCTGAAATACTACGTAAGAGAAAAAACACCTTGAACGTCCTGAATATCTCTATGTAAGACATTGCCAAGTCAGGTCATTTGGGTCTTCTGACCTTGTGCAACAACCTTCCGCCTCATCCACGCTACTATCCACATGTATGGATCTGAAGAATAAGCCTCATTCCGTTGTTCACAATCGTATTTGATTATTAGGCTCTGCATGCATTTGCACTCAAAGCCTGTTGAGAGGGTTTTGGGGAGGGTATTAGGTTTTCTGTTGAAGATTTAAGATGCGTTACAGTATGACAGTCTAATTACAGACTGCAATTTCAATTTCACTTACTTCTGTAGCATCTTGTGATGTTTAACATTTCCAGGAAAAACAATTAGAGGACAGTGGAAAGAAACACAGTTCAGCATCTGCAATCACACACACGCAGAAGTCAATCCATCTGACTCCATGTTTCATTTTTGATCTGGCAGTGCTCACTTTATTAATACGCAAGAAGGGTGTCCTTATATATCTCACATAGATGCTTTATGTTACTAATTTAGTTACCTGATTTGCTATCTTAGCCAAAAGTTGGGCTTAAAATCAACAAATAAACTGCACAGCAGCATTCATCATGTTTACAACAATATGGATACAGACACAGACTGAGGCTCTAGTTTTCTAGATAATCTATGGATACAGTGGTGCGAGTACAGCGGCGCAAACAAAACACATGCACTCTAGGGACGGGCCCAAAGAAGGTAAAAAGGATAAAATACACAAGCAGAGTAAACTGTGATGTAGTGGCACATGTACTGGTTACTCTGCCATTGAACATAGCTCCCCCAAGGGGATAAAAGTCGTGCCTGACTTTCAGAAATCTTCATATGAAGCTGCAAAGGAGGAGGAAGGGTGGAAATTATCTCATCAACCTTTGCCATCCTTCACATTGTCTGTAGTATTGACTACGATGGACTTAACATCTGTCACTGTCCAGAAGGGAGAATAACATTTGCAGCCCTTTCGCACATTGCTCCGAGAAGGCTGCCACTCCACACACTCGGGGTGTGGGGCTGAGTGCACTTACCCACCGGCAGCCTTCCTTGCTCCTTTGAACTAACAGAGATAAATAAAAAAATACTACACAGTGGTTATACCTGAGAGCAAAACTGGGACGGTAGATGTTCAGCCCTTGCCAGAACTATTGCTAAAGAACAAGGAGCATGTTAGCAAACCCACCTACAACTACAGAGCTCCTCTTTGGCAAGAAAAGGAGGCCTAGTGAGCAATTTGAAAGACTGCACCTAGGACACAGCCAACCTGAAGGCGTTTTTTTCTCCTCTGCACTAGAAGCCCTCCTTGCCTGGCCTCCTAAGGAAATGAAGATGAGGAAATTGAACTGCGCTGGCAGAGCGTCGCACAAGTAACTCATAAGGCCATTTATCAACGTCTGCCTGATTTGACAGCTACGTCCCTTTTCAAAGTCATTAGCTTCTGAAAGGTGTTCAGAAGATACGCGCTCAGGTAGTGAATGAAGCCCTTCGCAACGCCTTCCCCGGGAGATAAGGCTGCAGCATGATCCCAAGCTCTATCAAACCGCAGAATCGGCACAGGAAAGCACTACTCTGAATGGTGCCGTGATGGGAAAAGCTCTAATTGGTGCCCGTATAAATCAGACATACGGCAATATCATTGTCTCTCTCTCTCCCCCCCTCAGATACCTTGTCTCAATAGTTCTGTCTCTCATGGAAATGCCATTTTTTTGAAGAGCATAATTTCTATATCAAATGACTCTCTTCTCCTTTAAAGCAACGCTGCTTAAAAATACATCCTTGGAGAGGCCTCATAAAGCCAGAGACAGAGATAAGATGTCAGTGTGAGACACAGTAGCTCCTGGAGGAGTTAAATAACAAAGGAGAAGCAGAGCAAGCAAAGCTGCTAGAGAAAAGGACGTTTAGGGGTAAACCTTCCTTTGTACCAACTGCATAGGAGTCAAACGGATCGTGCCGTAAGATCCGGCCTTTGGTGATCACAGTTTACCCACGTGCTCTACGCGAGCACGCAGACTGCCTGCTTTATGTATTGCCATGATGAAGCGATGGGGTCGCTTCCAGTAACAGCCCACCACCATGCTTATGGGCCCCCCTGCAGAGCCTGGGCTTCCTAGGGCCCTGTTTGCAACCGCCTTCCTCACTTTGGAGAGCCTGCCTGGTTAAATGAGGGCAGGTCATATAATCACCATGACTGTTTTAGCATTCCAGCAGCAATAACCTATTTTGTGCCACAGGAGAGTGGATAAAGCCAGGGGGGACTGAGCAGTAGCAAACAATAAAGTCTCAGCAATGTTAGAAATCTACTGCTCTTTCCCCTCCTCGTCCTCAATTTAAAACTGCAGCTGGATATAGGTATGTAATGATTACTGTCCTCAGCCACCAGCATGCTTTGGAGTTTCTAGCTAGCCATCAATGTCATTCACTTGACTGCTGTTGGATAGAGGATGTAGATGAAGGACAACTCAACAAAACCAGCTGCTCCTCTCCTCAGATTTCCCAGCTTTGTGAATAAGCAAGTGCTTAGCTAATGGCTCTCCTCCTAAGCTAACAAGGTCAGATAGTTTCTAAATGAGGTATAAAGGAGCAAAGAGAAACCTCTCTACCCCCACCCGCTGGCCAAACAGACCATCCAACTTCCCACAGACCACCCAACTTCTCACAGACCACCCAACAGCCCACAGCACGTTTTCATGCCCTGCTGCTCCTTATTCTGGCTCCTCAGAGTACAACGGCCCTGCGTGCTGGAACCCGTACAGATCTCACACAGGTGCAGTTCTCAATGAAACATTCCTGTGCCATGTCAGCTGAAGTGCAAGGAAGGAAAATTATCCCCCAAAGGTCTCCTTACTCCGTTTGTCCTTTCCAATTATACCCAAATAATAAGGATTGCTGCTACAGTATCCCTATAGCACCAAGTCAGCAACGTTGGTGCTTCCCAAGCTGGGTCCACAGTTTCGAGGCTAAGACAAAAGGCCCACAGCTGGGCCTTGGAGCCAGATTAAATAGCTAACAAACTTCCACCATCTCCATCATGTTCTCAGTGAAATATTTCATGGGAAGGCCACAGGGAAGCCCACAAGGGAGTTCTGCTCAGGAACCAGGTGGTCGCTGCTCAGCCTCGCTCACCATACTTCATGTTTATAAAGCCAACATACACCCGAGCTCTTCTTTGCCTCCTCTCTTTTGTTGCTCTCTCTTCTCTCTATGCCAGTCTGGGCTTTTCTCTCTATGCCAGTGTGTGTAAGTCTTTCCAGTCTTGGCTAGAGTATTATCTCAAGTGTCTAACATCAGAATTCAATTCTCAGGTGGGCAAACTTCTACTAATCTAGCAAATCTTCTCTAGCACAACGCTCTCTAAGGAAAGCAAGAGCTGCTGGAAACATAGGTACAGCTAAAAGTGTTTCCCTTTCCAGGTGTCAGTGGCTTGGGAGTAGCAAGTCAAAAAGAGCAGGAATGCTGGCAAAAGCTAAGGGAGATTAAGGAGATGACATTTTCCTTTCTACAGCACTCATGTAGCCCTGAGGACACATCCTACGTTTTTTAAACAAAAAAAGAAAAGGCAAGCAAAGTCTTGCATTACAAGTGCAGAAAGCAAATACCTCATTTTACTGACTGTCATAAAGGAGCTCAGGATATTTTGGGGGCAGAATGCGGAACACAAATGTTCTCCCCCAGATATTTCACAACGAAATAAGTCTATTTCATTATGAAAGAAAAATATTCTGCTTTGTGATCAGCCAAGATCTTTAGTTTCAGTAATTCAACAAAAGAAAATCGAAGTCTGTATAAATGGATGAAGCCAGGCAAATATTATGCATCGGGTGCCAAAAGCTGTTCAGGTAACTCACAAGCCAGCGCGGGGAGACAGGGATTGCCTCCTGCTGCTGGCCAGGTGCCAGAAAATGACACCTGCATGACAATTCCCACGTGAGCTGCCGTGCTGCCTTCCAGCAACCCTGTGTCTGGGTTCTCTTGCCTTAATGCCCTGGGTGACTGCAAATGCCCCACGAGCAGCTTGGGCAGGACTCTTCACAGAGAAAAGAGCAATGCAAGCAGGACTTTTCAAGGAGAAAGGAGCTATTTGAAGCAATAAGACCACCAGGTTTGCACTCTACAGTAACTGCTCCTGGTTTGCTATGCTCATAGACAGATTTGGTACCACCACCGACCAGGCACCTGAGCCCTAAACACCCTCAAAAGGACTCTCTGCTCTCCAGCTGTGAGATTGGGGTGGAGAAACTTGCTCTATTTTCACAGGTTATATGACAGCTTGTAAAAATTTTACAGCGTGACTGCAGCACCTAATCCAATAAAGCTTGCCAGGAACATTTAAAATCAAGGTCTCTGGGATTTTGTTTCCTATAAATTCGCCAGGTTTGTAATGAAGAATTGCCCTTGCAGAAGTGCAACAGCGATCTCACTGGAGACACATGGCACTGGGGACTGCTACAACTTTACCACCCATATATGCAGGGCAGCTCAAAGTGCTGGGGACGGGGCTGTGGAGAGGCTCTAAAGTGACCAGAGCTAATGAAGAAGGACAGGAAGAGGAGAATGGAAACAGAATATAAAGCAGAAGGAACCTATAACTTTTGTTTAATTCTTTCAGTGCATTGACTATTCCTTATACATATGGAAAAAAAAAAAAAATCAGCAGCCTTTATTTGGAGGTCTAAACACGGAAAGACACTGTTCCTCTTTCTACTTTCTTGTGCTTGTCACTAACCAGCTACCTAGCAAAGGCTGGAGGGGAAACAGGATAAGACAGCAAAACTTGGTCGAGTAAGTATTTGAAGAGAAATCCTGTCCCTGTGCAGATACTCCCCCACTTTCATTTCCTAGGAAGTAGAAGATGACACATAACTGACAACAACGTTAAAAACAAAACAGCAGTAGCAGCAACCTATAATCACAACAAGATTTCTGATCAGTAGAAGATTTTTTTTCCTGCTTTTCCTGAAGATGGATCAGCTTAAGGCACTACTTTTTAAAATGTTTCCTTTTCAGCAGCTCTACCCAATGGCAGGAGCTGAATAACAGCGTACATTATAACTCCATGCTGTGCAAACCTCATTTGGGCCTGAGCATCATCAGTCACTCCTGCTGTGCAGGTAGCACGCCAAGAGGAAACGCAAAGGAAGTCATGCTGCGGTATCTGCCGCCACCCGCTCCTCTGCTCACGAGCTTCAATTCACTTATAATCCTCCCAGCTGGCACATGGTCATTCGCTCTTTATGGGACCCCTCCTTTTCTTCTCCCTCCACTGGAGAACAGCTTTCATGATTTTAGGGAAAGGACAAAAGCGTAAGGCTTTCCTAGGGAAAGGCACATCAGGGATACCGTTGCGTGCAGTGTGCCCTTGCTAAATGCACACGGTACCGGCAGCAGTGCACTTTTCTTGGTGAATGCGCATGCCTCAGTGCAAGATGAATACTCTGATGAATGAGAAGGCAGCAACTACCCTTTGTGGCAGAGCCACGCACAGCTCTGGAAAGAGCTCCTCACACCAGCGGCCAATTGCCTTTCCCCAGTACACGCTTCAGCCAGCTGACAGTGCTGCCATCTCCCCTGGGGACAGCCAGCCAGGAGAGACACACGGCTTAGCAGGACAATAAAGCTCACAGCTCCATATCATTCCAAAAGCTTTAATGAAGCTAGAGTTGGAGAATATTTAGGAACCCAGAGACAACCTGGGTCAGAGTTGGAAGACAAATTGCAGTCTTACTAAGACTCTCTTCTAGCTGATCTAGAGCTTAAACAGGGCTCCCTCCTCCCATCTCACAGCTCTGTTTTGGATCACATCAACTCAGTGGACTTGCAACAGTTAATTGCATCCCAGCACCTCCATACAGCTCAGGTCAGCTGAAGTTGCCTGTACTTTATGTTCCCTAATGAACCAGCTCTGCGGCTCCTCATTTTGGCGGCACAGCAGCCCGCACTGGAGAGCACCTCTTCAGACTCCCCCAACATCCTCCCGCACAGCTCAGACAACTCGCATGGAGAACAGACAATGAGAAAAAGCTCTAAGCTAACTGCAGGCCCCTCCTCCTCCTGAAGTGCCGAGCAGATGTGGTGCCACTTCTCAACACTCCTGTTCCCCTCAGTGCGTTAACCAGCCATCACGGAAGAATGAGGCATTTAAAGGTGCCTTCTAACGCCCTGACCACAAACCCTCCTACACAGCAGTCCAGATAGGTGACTTTGAACCTGGCTTCATCTCCCTTCCTACTCCAGCAACTATGCCACTCCACTTTCCATGTGATAAACAGCTCGTGTAACCCGGACCCCGCATCGGACTCCTTCCAACTCCTTCCGCACGCTGCACACTCACTCACGGCAGCCAAACTCCCAACTGCCCTGCTTTGACCAGTTACCACCTCCACTGTGAGGCCACATGCCCTTGTCCTGGCATCCCGCTGGCACATTTGCCCACAGCTCACCAAGCTCTCGCCGAAATGACAGCCCCACAAACAGCAAGATGGGCTCTACTCCAGGACCCAGGACTCACCAGGACCAAGAGGGATTGCCTGATAGTGGCTCTAACGTGGCAATGTGCTGAGCATGCCATCCCTGAACCATCAGTGCCCCCAATAACCAATCTTGCCTTATGCCACAGTTTCAAAGCACTTCTGGAATGCTGGCAAGACCAGGATGAAGGCAGCAACTCCCACAGGTCACCCACACAGACCAACAGTGTGGCCTAATGCCTACCTCGCTTGTCCTGCTCCCAAGACCTAAGTTTACAAGCAGGAGCGAGCTCCCCTTCCACCGTGCAAGCAGGGCCGAGCGCGGCGCCACACGCTTTCCGGGCGGTACTCACCCAGAACAGGAGGTTGAACACAAACATTAGGTACTTGATGCACTGCAGGCAGTTGTGAGCCATGCTGCACCTCTTCAGCTCTAGGAGAAAAATAAATGAGAGATCCAGGTAAAAGACAACGTACTTGTTCCCCTTGGGAGACGTGTACTTAGCCTTGGTGGCCTTGGGGCCCGGGTTGGTGTGAAAGCCAAAAAAAGAGTTGCTGGCGGTCCCAAACTGGCCGCCATACATGCTGCTGTAGCGGCGAAAGGTGCCATGGGGAAAGCTGTAATCCTTGCTGTCCAGGGACGGGCTCCGGCGGTACGTGGACTCGTCCGTGCTGGACCTGCGCATGGTGCCTGCGGGCAGCCCGGGAACAGGCGCCGAGGGCGGCAGCTTCGCGGCTCGCCCGCCGCCTGCGTCTCTGCTCCGCAGCCGCTAGTGGCGGCCCCCCGCCGGGCTCCGCGCCGCCATCCCGCCGGGAGTCCCGCGCCGCTCCAAACTTGCTCGGCGGCCGCGAGTCAGGCGGCGGCGGCCAGGGGCAGTGCCGCCCGAGCGGCCATGCCCGGGGCGGCCCCCGGCACCCCGCGACCTGTGACAGAGGGCGGGCGGGCGGAGCGGGACGCGGCAGCCCGGGCGGGCGGGCGGGCCGGCGAGGAGGGGCGCGCTCCGGTTCGCCTCGCAAGCGCCGCGCCGGGCGCGGC
>JAVCKT010002691.1:0-12531 GCA_032273925.1 Rhynchotus rufescens
GGAAAATTTACAGTGTCCACTTAAGCTGTTTCTAGTCCCTATGAAGAAATACAAGGTCCCTTTGTCACCTTCTGTGGTCAAGGATGGACCAGTTAGTTCTGTCTCTAATCAGGGAAATCTGCTACTGTTCTCCCGCTATAATCACAAAAAAAAAAAAAAAAAAAGCTGAACTGAAAAGGAAAGAAGAGGTAGGACTGTGGTGTTGACATCCACAGAAACACTCATTCCTCTTCTTTTACTGCAGACTCTAGTACTGAAGAAAATTTACCACTATTTGTCCTCATCTTTTTTTTGCAGAATTTTTAAGTATTTTATGAACAATTAGATGATACTTCAAATATTCATTATTTTTTAGATATCAATTGCAGACATGTACAACTATGAGCTGTACAACTCAGTAGACATTCTTTGTGTTCACAGAATTTGTACCTAAAATACAAAAAACTGGTGTTAACTCTAATTAATTTGCCTTTTATTTAAGCACAAATAATATCTAACAAATAAATTAAAAACCTAGAGGACAACATGTTATTAAATAAGAACTCAAACCTTGCAGAATGCTCAGCAGAGGAAATCGATTGTCTTTGCTATCACCTTGGTCCAGATTATTAATAATTCATCAGAAATGAAATTAAAAAATCAATGTTGTCAAAAGCAAAACCTCCCTCCAGCAGAGGGATGGTTCAAGCACACAGTTATATAAGGTGTTAATTGTCTCTTTTTGTCACGTTTCTAAGTAAGCAAATTCCAGCATTTTGCTCCATGACATGGCATGGAAGGGAAGGAGAGAGGAAAGAACTTTTGATTTATGTATGTGGAGCCAAATAAACAAAATAACAAAACAAGTTACTCACTTTGTTGGGTGAAGTTTTTTCAGGTGTTTTATTATTAACTATTCTTGCTCTTTCATACCGAAATATTATCCAGGTATAATCAGACAGGCTTTTCATAACTATTGGTCAACCCATAATTTGTCTTAAAAACTGTATTTAAAATCTAATACTTCAAAGTCTGTTTCACATCTGGATTAATATTATAACTATAGTTCAAAACTAGTAAGTCACATTAATTAGATAATGATTAATTGGATAATTTATGTAAAGTGCTTTAAGTAGAAAAATCACCACAAGAGTACTAAGTATTGTTAATTGCAGCTGGGCAAACACTGAAAAACAGTAAATGAATATTCATTTCAAAGTAAATGCATTTCAGCTGTATTTCAATTGCTTGGATATTTATTTTCTGGCTCTTTTTCTAACAAAAGATTTTACTGGCAGCAATCTTGACCAAGATGTATTTTATGCAGGAAAAGTATCTCATAAAACTATCATTAGTTTCTATCTATTTAAATGAGAAAAGCGATCTAAAGACCAGAATACTGCTTGTAAGCCTTATTTTTATGAGAATAAAGAATCACAGTAGTTTTGTATCTTTAAATCTACAGCTTATTACTTGAACTATACTATAGCTCACATTCAGCCCATCCTTCTTAAAGAACCTGGCTGAGATCCTGAAATCAAAAAATCTTTTTGCCATAACTTCTGCTCTTGTCACTAGAGTGAAATAGGGACCATCAATAGGTGATTTAATAAACTAATAAACTGACTGCAGACGAATCTTATCCCACATAAAACGTGGGTTGTCCTGATGAGAAAAGCCCTGCCAGGGAACAAAAATGAAGATGTTATCTTGGTTACTAATGACAAGACTGCTATTGATGAAAGTCAGTGAAACTCAAGCAAATTGATGGGCCTAGCACCAGAACTCAGGTTTATAAATCTGAGCAATCTCACCAATGCCAAGAAAATCAACAATTTTGGTGCCTTAAGTTAAGCATGAATATGAATAATCTGATGAAGCTTGGAGCCCTGTCTTGGATTCAAGTGGAATCAAAAGAACTCTTACATTTAATATACATTGGCCTGCTGCGTGCTGCATAGAGATTAGCTAAGACAAATTGGCTAGGATCTACCCTAACAACTCACCTATTAAGGAACTCAAGATAACAAATATAAAGCTACAGTCACTCACTTTAATAACAATAGGAACAAAAGCTATTTTGCTCATTGCTAAAGATAGGCTTGGTACCATAAACTAGAGAAAAATCAGATTCTGAATACATCAAGTGTCAGGTTAGAATTTACAAGACATATATAACATATCTTTCTTCCTCCCCCAAATAACTTTTAAGATTAAAAATAAATAAATAAAAATGGAAAACTCTTGGCAACTTCTTCGCAAAACGTAAAGGCAGATAAGTGAAGCTGATGTAGAACTGTTTACAGACATATCTGACTTTTCAAAAGAATCATTAATTTTCCTTTTCAATACTGATACTGGGCAAGTCACCAGATGCTCAAGAAGTTCACTGGCACCTCACCTATGAAATTCCTTAGATAATTGAGCACTGTAAAAATACAGTTGGGAACTGAATCACTGTAAGCTCAGGTATTACTTCTTCCTTTCCTTTCCCTGTTTTTGGAAAAGAAAGCTGCAAGACTAATAGGAACTTCAAAAATCTTTCTCCTGTATTCTCAATAGATGTTCAAAGACATCAAAAACAAATCAGATATTATCACTTGAGAAACAAAACACTCAGTTTCAGCCAGAAACTTCTCTCATTTTAAAGCTCAGTTTTATCCTAATGCAAGAGAATGATTTCAGCAACTGCAAGAACAAAAACACACAAAAACACACAAAAATTCTAAGTGTAAAATCTATTCTGATAAAATAGTGAAAAAGTGTATGTATCACTATGTTTCACTATTTTGGCACAAGGCCATTAGCCTAGGAGCTGAATTTCAGACCGTAATTTCCAGCTTTTTATATAAGTAATAGAAGAAATATCTACTCATTCACATTTTGTAAATGTGCGTAAACTCTTCATAAAATTATATAACACATATAACTATAAAATATATACAACTATATCATATATATGTATATATTTTATATAGTTATCTGACATTTCAGTGATTAGGTAAATTCAGCATCACATGAGGAAATTGATCTCTCTTGATGCTGCAGAGCTTGTCTTTTAACTTTGAAAAGATTAAGAATCCCTTTAGCAGCCACACACAGGGATAGAGGAGTGCTGTGTAATCCAGCTGTGGGACAATCACTGCTTTATTTTATGTAGGAAGTCATTTTCATTAGGTTGAACATGCACATTGACTAGCTGCTGGAAATTAGTTGAAAGAATAGTTGAAAGAAAGTTGAAATAATTAGTTTGAAAGAAAAATTTTAAAAATACCAAATAAAAATAAAAATCTGATGATTCAAAAAGCATCTGAGATATTTCTGGTTTGTTATCAGCTTTACATTTATGGATACATTTTAAAGAATGTTTTGATCAGATGTATATATATACATATGTATGTGTGTATACATAAATACATACACACATACTCTCTCTCTCTGTATATTTTTATATACAGAGTATATATATATATACACACACACACACACACACACACATATATATAAGTATATATATAAACACACACATATACATATGGGTAAAATCCTCAGCAAGGACATTCCAGGCTTTCAATGGGCCAAGTCTATTTATACATGTTGTGGAGCTATCCCCAAATTTATAATTAATACATAGATATTTTCGTAAGTGCCTTTTCTTTAGACTAGTGGCAAGGCTAGAGACTGAAATTCTTCTAGGACCTCAGACATCAGTACTTAGGGAGTTGCAGATATGGGTATCTTACAGCACTGATGTTTTAGTCATTCATAAATGAGAAACAAAGAGAGAAGTCAAAACACAGATTAATAATAAAAAAAAAGTCAGTGGAAGTAATTACATTTATTTCATCATCTCTGGCAGAAATATCTATCTTTTGTACTGAATTCAATGGTGGGAAAAAATGCCAATTTATTAACAACTAGGCAGATGATCTGCTTTGTATTCTCAGTAAGAATGGTTCAGTCAGTAACTGGAACAAATACAAATTCCAAAGACAAAATAATGAGAATGATTTATTAAACATTTGACCTTCAGTGAAGCTCTTCAGCCACTGCTCAAAATTCTCCTGTATTTAATATGAACACACAAGGAAAAGTGCAAATGAAGCTACCCCACCACTTTATGCTTTAGAAGTGCTCTGTAAATTCTGCACCTGGGGAACCTGTTTATTTTCCTTCTATTCGCACCAATATCTCTCTCTGCTTCTTTCCTGGATCTCAGCTCAAGGACCGTGAAACGTGTGAGAATATTTGCCATGGATTTCTCTTTTTAGATGACTAGGTGACCTTGGGTACTCACCGTTCCCGGTCGTGGATATGGCACTCGCCCCTGATATGGGACCCATTGGTAGTTGGGGCCGTCCCTGTGAGCATAGGGACCCAGGAAGACCCTCCTGACGTCCGACATGCTGTACATGCACACTGCCGAGCCCTTGAAGATGTTACTAGAGACCAAGGCAGAAGAAATCATGACAAGCTCTTTAAATTATCTGTCCATTTAATCAAGTAGGAGAGTCGAGGGAATAGCAGCTTGTTGCTCTCTAATTTATTACATGTGCTGATTATCCAAACTCTGATGTGCTCTCAGAGCAATCGCCACTCACCTCCTGCCAAAGTGCAGCAGGACTGATACCATCTCCCAGCTATTTTGCTAAGCATACAGCTGCTATTCCACTATTTAAAGCATATTGTCCCCAGAAGGCCCAACTTGAGGAAATGTCAGCAGTCCTGTCTCTGGGGCGCTATTCAGTTCTTTGCTTCACTTCACATTTTTTCTTTTTCGTATTATCTTTCGTTGTTTGGGCAGCACACACGCTGTTCCTTACTGTGCACTGTTCCAGTGCTGTTCCTTACCTTGAGATTTCTAACTGAAGACAGTTAGTGCTTGCAAATCTCTCTCCTATGCACCATTATCTTTAGAAACATTCTTTCGATTTAAAAACTAAAATCTTTGGCCTTCAGAGATAAATTCAGAAACATACTCTGCCACCAGTGGTGCTGACCTTCCTCGGGCCAAGTATAATTTTGTTCTCAGTAGAAAGTGCAGCCAAAATACTCAAACCACGGTTAGACACAGTGAAATAGTACGACTTTGAAAGATTTTTAGATTTTCCAGATTTCAACAATACTTTTACTAATATCTTCCTGAGTAGACAACTTCCCACACAACAGTTTTCCACTTTTACCTTTCACAAAATAAGAGATACTGAAGCCTGATGTTATTTTCCCAGCACTATATGGGATGGCTGCAACTTCGGATAAGCCAGTTCAAAGGCAGGAGCAGACGGAGGAACTGATGGTCTGTTTGATCTCTTGGCTCGGAGTGATGATGTACATCACTCCCAAGAAAGAAACCTAATTCATTACTGCTTACTACCATGGACTTTGTAGTTCAAAGGTTAAGAAAATTTTCTTTCTTGAAAACATTTTTAACAAAGAGACCTCTTTAAAACAGGCAGCCACCCACGTTTCCCTGCAAGTAAAATGATACTTTCTGTACCTGGAAGTTGTAAACACTCCATAGACTATTGGATTTTTAGGGTCTTTTGAGTTCATTAGAAACACATCCTCTGTAACAATAACAAGAGAGGGAAAAAAAAAAGTTAACTTCTGTATTGGCAATACTAAAAAATATTTGTGCATTGAAAGCTGCCACTTACGCAGTTCATCAAAGTGTGTGTCGATGCCATTGGGTCCTGGCACGGAACAGATCAGTCGGGCTTTCAGGAAAGTCGTCCATTTGTTAACAAGGCTCCTGTGTCCACCAAAGTCATTCTATACAATAAAAGTATTCTGCATTAACATCCTGCAATAACAGTCTTTCCTTGAAATCTCAGACCAAATGCATTAAATAATCCCAAGATGCTGGTTGTAGAAAACAGAGAAATTTTACATAAGAAAAACATGTTTTCAAAAACATAATTTTAAACTATTTTTTTTACATGGTATCACCATACAGTTCATAGTGTCACTATGTCACTGTACAGTTGACAACATTTCAAAAAACTCTTTATACATTCTAAAATATACAGCACTAGAAACAGATAGACAGGCTGTGCAAGTTTCCCAGCAAGTCACATCCTGGTAATCCTTAACCGTGTAGCAACAAAGAAGAAACACAAGTTCTGAAAGAAGAAAGTATATAAAAATGTCAGAATGATGGGATCAGATGCATAGCAGCAAAATGTGGAGCAAAAGTACACCAAGGACTTAAACATATGAGGTAACTGGTTTTCGAGCAGCTATGTCTGGACTTGAGGTAAACTGAAATTGTGCCTATGGATTAACATGAAATTTTACTGTAAATACCATAGTTGCCAGAGTTATATAACATTTATGAATGTCACTTAATTTGTAGAAATCTTCTTTAAAGTCTGTCAGAAAAATATTTGGATATTTATCAGAGTGGATGGATGAATCATTCTGGAATCATTAAGTCTTTTGAACTGTTGCCCATTTACAGATCTTAGCTTAAACAACTATTTTTAAAAAAGTCTTCCTTTGCCTATGTTTTAAAAAAAAAATCACTAATTTGGGAATGGAAAGGTTCCTCTAAAAAATAAATTCTTCAAATGTTTTTGGCCTACCTGAAAGTATCATATTTCCTGTCTTTTGCAGACATATTCTGAGCCTTCAAAAATGACTACGATTTTTAAACAGAACATGACAGTTTGTGAAGCTTCCCAAACAGAAAAGAAATGAATGGTACACCTTTCCATGTGTTATTCCGTAACTAATTTCACTCTACATAATCTTTTCTTCAATACAAGGCCACTCTTACCACAGAATAGCTTACAGGCAAGCATTACTAAAATTTGCAATTACTAAAATCAGTCTCAAAATCCCAAAGTATATTCAATCTCACAGTAAAAAAGTGATTACTTTACCTTACAGATCTGCCCTATTCTGGCATGAGTGGCTTTCCCGGTGTGCTCCCCATCAATTGCATTTTCACGGAAGAAGAAGTAGATTTTGTCATCTTCTGGATTGTCACTCTCTGGTATCAGGTGAACACTAATAAATCTAGGATCTGAGAAAACAATGCCATTGTGTGTGTTACTGATCCATAAATTAAATCACTTGTCTTCATTGACCGCTTGTGACTTAGCTCATCAACCACTATATTACATGGCAAATACGGCCATGTTAGCTACATTCTTGCACAGTTACGTGTATGAGGTATTTATATTCCTCTTATCTCTTTGCTGTAATTAACTCTGCTTTTAGAAAAGATCCAAAGGCTAGAAATGTATGATCAAGCCAAAAGAACTAAGAAGTGCCTTCTCAAACCTCAATCTTCAGTTTCTCATGTTCCCGGGTAACACAAATAACCATCTTGTATGTTTTTGCTCTGCATTAGCTTACAGGCAAGCCACGTCAACACACACCAGCATTCATCTGGTAGCATATCCAGCCAGCACATGTTTTCTTGATACTGTCTACCTCCAAACTATCATCCACTTGGGAAAACCCAACATTTGATTTGTTTCCAGAATAGAAGTATAGCCATGTATTTCTGTAGGGGGGAAAAAATCTGTTCAAGATTGTTGAAAACCTATGTCTTGTCTTACCTACTTTTAGTTTGTTGACCCAGAAAATGTTTGTTTCCTGACAATCATAATGATGCTATTATTTGGTGATGAAGAAAAAAATATCAGCACATAAAAATATATAAAGTTAAGACAAATTGATTGGTTATGTAGAAATGGCACAAAAAATTTTGGGAGAGAAGCTGGCATAAATCAGAAGTCCATACCAATGGTGAATCTTACTCATCATTTCACTTTACTGAAATACTTCAATTGATATCTCTCACTATATTTGGAAAAAGAAGGCATATCCAATAGATCTACCAATCTGTTTTACAATCAGTTTACATCCTGCTGGGATAATTAACTAGGAATTATATTTAACTACTCATAGCCCTGTTCCTATATAAAATTATAAGCAGTTTAAGTATCTTGTACTAGTTTCTTTCCACATATGTGGCATAAACTTGTGCTACATAGTCATGGAAATAGTGAACTGTATTTTGCAAGTTTATACTCACCGCACCATTAAATTCATTGCCTTATGAAGATAGTTGTGCTTGTGATCAGCCTATTTTGGTATATTAATGTATATACATGTACATGTTTAGATGTTCCTATTATATAGGCACATACAGCATCATTTTATGTATAAACTGGTTATAACAACTTTCACCTGAAACTACAAGAGCTAAACAATAAATGGGACTTTGCATCTTTTGGATTACATGGCACAAGAATGGTCATATTGGTGCAGAGCAAAGGGTACTCAGACTTGCACAGAGACTCCAACACAATCAAAAGCAACTACCTGGGAAAAAGAAAGGACATGGTCAGTGCAAATGCTGATTTCCTGGGATAATCTCCCAGCCTCCAACTATTTTTAATGCAGCTAATACCCTAAGATTGGCTGGTGTAACACCAGCCTGTCTCTGTACAGAGCAACTCTCAACAGATTTTTCATCACCTATCTGTATGGACTTTTCCTGAGCCCATGCAAACTTTCAGCACTCACAGTATACTTTTGCAATTTGTTTTGCAAGTATACAAGTTAAAAAAAAATATAACCCACTTCTGATCTCTAGTTTTGAACATGGATCCTGATAGCTTCATCTAATGCCTCTTGGTTTCTTTACTGGAAATATCCACAGCATTCGAACAATTACACAGGGCTATAATAATGTTTTTTTGGGTTAAATTCTCTGTTCTTTCTCTGTTAATGCCTAATATTTCACATGTTCCAGTAATGACTTCCTGAGCAATAAGCTGACATTTTCAAGGAACTTTATGTGCCACAAACTCAGAAATTCACTCTTCATTGGTAAAGCTCAATCCACAGACCATCATTTTGCATGTGAAGATAGGCATATTCTTCCTCATGGCTTTCCCCACGGTTTACCACTACATCATTCATCAAGACTAATTTAATTTGTCACTTGATTGCTTAGCTACTCAGCTGCATGAGATCCTTTTGCAATTCTTCACAGTCTTCCTTTGTCTCGCTTTGCTGAATAAAGAAATTTTCATCAGAAAACTTTGTTATCTTGCTGGTCAACCTTTCGCAGCTCCTGTGCTGCTAAACAACACAGACTCAGAACATAACCACATGGAATTCTATTACCTGTTCTCTAAGTCACACCTTTTCAGACATTTGAAATCATTAAATATCAGTAAGAAGCTGAAGCTCTCCAACCCACAAAATCAGCAGCTTAAGCTACTACATTCCCTTCCTTTCTTTCCAGCATGCATCCAACTGCATTCATACTGCAGTGATGTGAGGCCCAGGATACATAATACTTACACCATATCATAATATGAACAACATCTGTTATTCTCTGTATAAACTACCAGTGCTTTGAATGGAACTTGTTTCACAAGAAACATAGGCCACAGCTTAAAATCTTCATATTTCATAAAAAGTTACATTGGAACAAGAGTACATCCAGTAGAAGACACTGGTATAGGCTATTGGATCTGGAGTACTTTTGCCCTGAACACAAAGAGCTATTTTTTACAATCTAAAGGCCTTAAGGAAAGGGGCAAGAAAACATTCAGCCAAAACTTAAATACATTCCTAAACAGTCAAATGATTTGTCTCTAGCACAATGGGTTTTGTAAATCACAAGATATCAAATTCTAAAATAAATCAGGCATCAAAAATCTAACTTTACACTGCCCTATGAAGATCCCACAGGGAGTCCTCTTCAAGTCAGTAATGCTGCTGATAGAGCAAGGTTATATAAACTTGCCCTCAGTTAGCATATTATTATTCTTTTCTTTCTCTCTCATACTTTTGCAAGTGAACCTGGAAAACTAAGGCAGCCTAGCATATAGAAATGGATTGATGCAAGAACAACAGAAAAACAACAAAAATATTGAATATATATATTCCAAATTATTCTAGTAGACTGGTGGCACAGAAGAGGGGTGGAAGGCTGATAATTTGAGCCATACAGAGATCACAGGTCTATGTGCTTCTGCATTTTTTCAACCAAACAGTGCTCATCTACAAGAAGTCAGATTTTCAATTAGCACTTGATATTCCTGACTATACTTAGTGAATAAAACTCCACACAGCTTCTTATTAGTGCATCTCTTCTGTATATCACGGGAGAGTTTCTGTAGAATCACACTGGTGTTTTTTTCTTTTTTTTTTACTGAGCAAACCTCAAGCTCTTTTGCCACCTGGTTAAATCAATAGATTTAATTCAATAGGAAAGTGCTTCTTCATGTTATAGGGCCATTGCTCTTGTTAATTGTTTTTGTTTGGTTGGTTGCTTTTTTGCTCTTCTATATTTCATACATTCATGTCTATGTAATGAAGCAAATGAAAGAACAGGTTACACATGCCGTGTACCATACAGAAATAGATATTTCTTATTGCTTTTACATCAGAATGACTATATTGATTACTTAAACAATGCCGTGACTGTGTGTGTGTGTGTGTGTGTGTGTGTCTGTGTCTGTGTCTGTGTATGTGTGGGGAGGGAGGGAAGGAAATTTTACTCGTAACTCGGTCATACAGTCACAAGGAAGGTGGTGCGTGATAGTGATGGGCAGCATGATCTTTATAGCTCCATTAACGAGGAGCTTTGTCCTCCTTGAGACTTGAAACATTTAACTCTGGGGCTTTGGTCCATGCCCAAAACAAGGTGCTTTGGGTCCTGACGTATCCATCAGCTGAATGGACAACAGTCACTCAACATCCTGTACCGCACTCCGAGGGTGCAATGGGGATGCTGTCCAAGCAGTTTGAGGGCTTGCTCTTGGTTCTCCTAATTGCTCAGCCATGGAACAGGAGACAGACTGTTATCCATGGATACGCGCTTGGCTATGGAGACTTCCCTGCAAAATTAAATGAGTTTCATACCAAGGGCACAAAGTTTAAAGTAATTCAGCCAGGCCTGACCTACTTCATCCACTCAGCACAGCCACATAAGACGTGCTGGAAGCAACTTCACGCCCTTTTACTGAATGGGAAATAGAACTTTGATCCGAAACCACTGGCATCAATCGCAAACACTGGTGTACTGCAGCTAGTGTGGATAGACAGGATGACTTCAAATTTCTGCATATGAATTACAGGGTATCTGGAGACCCTAAAAATGCCTCCAGTTAGGGAAACACTCAAATATTCTCATAGCAGTGTTGTTTAAACGCAGTCTCTTGTTGGCTCAAAGGTCTGTGAAGCACGTTTAGTGAAAATGAGTTTAAGAAGTTATTTGACGTCAAATAGTTTACAATGATTCATTGTTAAAAAAAAATACACACACACCAGCAGACAAAGTGTTTTCAAAAATAGCGTACTTCAAACAAGCATGTCTGAAACGTGTTTAAGCATGATCAAAGGCAAACAAAGCCACAGTATAAACATGATCAAAATAAAATTACATCTAAAACCATTTCTCTGATCTTGCAGCCAATGTGAACAAGCTAAAAATAAAATGAAACAAAATAAAAAGATTTTGATGTAAAACAATAACCCTCAAGAAGCAAATTATTAGAAAGCACACCTTTTTTTTAATCTCCTTTTCTAATTCTCCTTGCATGGAGCTATTTCTCAGCTCCAACACAACACCTTTCCAGTGCCACTTTTTGCATGCCCTTCTGCAAGCACCAGCCCTGCAGACGTCTCATTGGCAGCAGCCCATTAAAGTGTCCTTTGTGAGAAATCTGCCTCTTTATGGAAACGACACCTTGGTCCAGCTGCCTCTATGATTTATATGTCATTGTTTGCTTAGTTAAGTAATGGGAACATGTTTTGCTTGTCTCAGCACTTCAGGTTCAGAAAAAAGTTAAGAAAATCGATCTGCGTTTGTTCCTTTACAAATGTTATTCTTTAGCAGTAACAACCTTGTGCACACACGCACACAAAACAACAGAAGGAAACTATGAAAGTCAGCAACTGGATTTTCAGCTGAACTGAGTTAGCATTTTAACGAAGATGGATAAACTAAAACGTGGAGAAATTACCATTGTCAAAATTGAATAAGCTGAAGGTGCAGAAGCTAGGGACATCATTTCACAGAATTAAAAGAGTAGGAACTGTTTTGTAAAGAGTTCCAACTGGATGACGCTTAGTGCATATTTACGATCAAAATGACTAATACACCAGCCACAGCAAGAAAATTCAAGGAAACTATAGGGAAATTTTATGCTCAGTAAATCTGCAATAGCTATAGTTTAATGAAATTTACTGGAGGGTGACTAGGGCCCTGAGGAGGCAGCAGGACTCAAGAATCTTAAATAAAAAATTTAACAACAACAACAACAATAGGCAGCTACTCAGACTTCATAAATAGACAGAGGGGCTGTCCACAGAGACTCAACATCAGCAGAGAAGCAAACATCATCCTCAGAAAATACAGACTTGAAATCATAGCTGGCTCTACTACCCATGGACAGGAGCACTTACAACACCGGTCCCAAATGCACGCAGTGAAGCTGTAAGCCACTGTGGCTTTTGGTAAGGTCACCAGAGGACAAAGCTTTTAATATACAATGAGAAAGCTTTGCTTCATGCTTC
>JAVCKT010002697.1:0-11623 GCA_032273925.1 Rhynchotus rufescens
TCCGGAGCGGGACAAGGGGGACAAGGGGGACAAGGGGGACCAGGGGGACAAGGGGGACCAGGGGGACAAGGGGGACAAGGGGGCTGGGACCAGGCGGGCGCCGCAGGCAGCTCCAATAAGAGCATTACTGCAAATCTGCTCAGCTGCCGCAGCCGGGTCACGGGCAGCCAGGAGCCAGTTCCCACCGGCTGCGGGATGGGACGGGGACCCCAAGGACCTCAAAGGGCAGCCCCATTCAGGACCCACCTCGAGGCTCCCGTCTCCCATCCGAGGCGGCAGTGGAGACTCATCCTCCTCCTTCCCGAAAGGAGACACTCCACGGGACACCCGATGCCGGCCGGACCCCCAGCGCGGCCCGGCGGGCGCCCGCAGCTCCGGGTAACCCGAGCTGCTCCCGCGCTCCCTTCCGCTTTTTAACTAGAGTTCAAGGAGTGTTTCTCCCTGTACGACAAGAAGCAGAAGGGCAAGATCCGGGCGGGCGACCTGCTGGTGGTGATGCGCTGCCTGGGCGCCAGCCCCACGCCCGGAGAGGTCCAGCGGCACCTGCACCTGCACCGCATCGGTGAGCCGAGCGCGGCCCCAAAAAACGGGTCCGAGCCCCCGGGGACCAGCGAGCCCGGGGCAGCGGATGGGAGAAGCTCCCTGACCTCCTGGGCTGCTAAAATCCAGTTGCTCTGAGGTCGGGAGCCTCCGGGCACCGGGAATGGTGGGGCCGGGATTCCAAAGCCGCATCCCTAAGGGACCCGCTGTTCCTCCTCCAGACAGGAACGCCGAACTGGATTTTTCCACCTTTCTGAACATAATGTACAGGCAGATGAAGCAGGAGGAGCCCGAGAGGGAGATCCTCAGGGCGCTCTCCATGATCGACAGGCAGCGCAGAGGCTTCATCTCGGCGGCGGAGCTGCGCGCCAAGCTCACCAGGCTGGGCGAGAAGCTCTCCGAGCAGGAAGGTACCCTCCTCCGCCGCCCCTGCTCCTCCGTTGCCCTGTTCCCAAACGATTTATCCCGTTTTTTTCCCCCGGGGATGACTCACTCTCTTTAAGCGCCGTCCCACGAGGGTCTCCTGAAAGCTCCGACGTCCCGGGCTCCGGAGACGCTTCCTGCAGCGCCCGGGGGACCTGGCACATCCCGCAGCGCTGCCGGGAGGAACCTGGGGCAGAGCCGGGCTTTTTGCTTGGGATTAAAAGGCCCAAGGCCCCAAACAACAGAGAAAGGACCCTCGGGCCCCCCAAGAGCTGTCAGACCCCCCTTTGGCCCCAGCTATTCTATACATTATCTATACGCACACGTATAGCGCACGCCACACCGTCCTTGGACACCAGCGCTAATTAAAGGATCCCGGCAAGGGCTGCCCCATCCAGGGGGGCAAACGGCATCTCCCACCCGCCGGCGCTGCCCCCGCGGGCACCAATGCAGCGAGTTGTGTCCGTGCTCTGCGGACCCGGCCCCATCAATATTTGATGGCAGAGCAGACTCGATTTCACTCGGGCCCGGGGCTCCGGAAAAGAAGTTTCGCTTCGGTTTCACTGCAGGTCCTGTTACCAAATGAGACACAAGCCGGTTTTCTTCCCAGTTCTTTCTGGTGCTACTGGCAGAAGTGGCCGGTTTGGGGTACGTCCCCCCAGGGCAGCCCGCTCTGCAGAGCGGCACTGGGCTCCGCAAGGGTCCAAACGGGGCTCCCAGCAGCCCTTCCCAACAAACCCAAGTGTTCCAGGTGCTACATCCAGCTGAGCTGGGAAGCCACCTCCTCTCTCCCATCTCAACACATCCCTACGTGGGAATTAAGGCTCTCTGCTCTAATCTCTCTCAATCTCTGCTTCATTTTACCCTTTCTTTCAGTGGATGACCTGCTGAAAGAGGCCAAAGTTGGCCCAAACGGAACAATAAAATACGAGGAATTCGTCCGCACCATCAGCCTGCCAGTCGTCGACTACTGAAATTCAAAGCAAGGGATCGGGTTTAGCAGGACCTAAACTTGGAGTTCAGGTTTCCTACTCCACTGGCCAGACCCGGGAACCATCATTTGCCTTTAAGATTCCACATTCTGCCTTGAGTTTAGCTTACAGATTCCTCCCTTTTCTAGAAAAACGCTTTCAGAAAATGTGAATTCTTAAATAAATAAACCGCATGCAACATTCCCGTGTGTAAGAGGTGTCACGCTTACGGAACAACCATCCAAGTGCATCCAAGTCTACAGATCACAGGACAAATTACAAGTTGGAGTTAATGTCACACAGTGACCGCATCCCCAAAAGTCACCAAATCCCCACTCTGCTCCCATGCTCTTTTCCAAGGGGTCGGGATTTTCCTCACGGCACCAAGGCAGAGCTGCAGGGAACTGGAAGGGCTCTGGGAGCACGGGGATCCTGCTCCGTGTGTTGCAGAGGGAGGGGAGCAGCAAGATTTCCCTCACATTAAATGCATTGCAACCAACATGCCCCAAAACAGGGCTCTTTCATCTCATTTTAGCTATTTACCATCTTGCAGGTTACTGCAACCAGCCACGACCAACTTGCACGTGGACTTGGTTAGAAAGCGAGAAACGGAGCGCAGGAGCCCCGGGCAGAAACGCGGCTCACATCAAACCCTGCTGAGCGCCGCGCGGGGAAGCTCCGCTCCCCAGGGAGCGATTCCCACCTGGATTCATCCCGCTTTTCCCTGGAAGCCCCAGGGCTACGAGCAGCTCAACGGGGCTCTCCGCAAAACACAGAACTGATTCCAGCCAGCATCAAAAGGCACTATGTCCCTCCCCACTTTTTTGCCCTGTTCACAGTTAATCTCAAACAATAAATAAATAAATAAATAAATAAATATAAACATAAAAATGAAATAAATAGAAATAAATAGAAAAAAATAAAAATAAATAAAAATAAATAAAAATAAATAAAAATAAATAAAAATAAATAAAAATAAATAAAAATAAATAAAAATGTCCCAGGGCATTAGGACACATTATAAATGACCCAGCACCCAGTTTAATTCCTCCCCATTGACCAGAACCGGAACATTCCTGCTCCAAAGGGCCCTTCCTTTACAGCCCTCGCGGTCACAAAGCCACCCCCATTCACCCCGTTTTCTTTTTGATTGCTTTTAAAAAACACAAGGTAAATGAATGCTTTTTATTACATCTAAAGATTTCTACATAAACAGGTAACATTCAATAGGTAAACCATCTTTTTTTTTTTTCTTTTTTTTTTCCAATGCATATAATAAATATTTTCACTTGGTACCTTTATACAAACCGACATTGGTCTACTATACATTTTTAAAAGCCATTTATGGGTTTGGCATGCCATATGGAAACTAAGAGAAAGTTTTAAGGCAATGAACGACAGCTTTAAATTCATGGAATTAATGGTAATTTTAATACTCTGCTTATATATACATTTTCCCTTTGTTAATTAAAACAATTAACAGCAGCACTTTGGGGGACCACCAGCAATTTTCCCTTGCTAGAAAACTAAGCTCTGTTTAAAGAAAAATAAGAGAAACAGTTGCAGTGACAAAACAAAATCCTTTCTGAATGTTTTTAGAAGTGTGCTTAAAACCCTGAAATGCTAAATTGCAGCATGGATGTGATTTTTGAGACCTTTTCCCCAGCGTCTCTCGCTCTGCATTTGGGCAGCTCCAAGGGAGCCCGGTGGGATCCCTCCCTTCCCATCCCATCCCCGGGAGCCCTGGCCAGGAGAGGAAGGGGCTCTCCTGGAATTGCTGCCGCCCCGGGAGCTATGGAAGCGCTGGGAATGCGCAGCGTGGCTGGAGCCTGGCGGGGAATTCCTTCTGTGGAAGGATGCTCCGACAACGCCCGCTCCAAGCCTTGGGACAGGAGCGAGTTACTGACTCCCGCACGGTGCTCCAGGCTCCAGGCTGCGTGCAAGGAGCTGAGGATGAGGAGGATAAACTGCCCTGGGGATCACAGGAAGCTCGGCAGCTCCAGGGAATTCTGCAGGGCTGCAAGGCGGCCAAGCGCCCGCTTAGCGCCCGGCACCTCCGGAGCAACCGGCGCAGGGAGAGGGACGGAGTCTGGAACTGACCTTTGCAGGGAATTTGCGGAGAACTCGGACAGAGACTTCTACCAAGTCACGTTACCGTGGTCAGAGGCACAGAGAGTCACCAGCCATGAGGAACATCTCGCTCCGAAACAGGAACACTCACAGCACGGGCACGAACAGCACCGGGAGGAGCCGCGAGCGCTTCTGCCCCGCTCTGCAGGGCCACGAGCTTCAACCAGGACCAAGGTGAGCTGAGAAGCCTTCCTCCCCTTCCCGGGCATTTTCCAAGGGCCCAAGCAAGGGACGTCGCTTCCCGGGGGGTTTCAGAGCAGTGGCGGAGCCGACCCGAGCGGCAGCTTTTCAGCTCACCTCCAGCACGGCGCCCGCGAGCGCCCGGCTCCGCTTCCTCGCTAAAACGGATCAGACAGCTTCCTAATGTAGGCTTAATCACTTCAAAATCAGACTGAGTTTAAAAAATAAGTATTTCCCATTTTCTATCCTTTTATTTATTTTTTTAACTGACATTTAATAAATTATAAAATTGGTGTATGGTGAAATATATATATATATATATCAGCCAGATATGTATGAAATACACATGCATGGGAAAAACTATTTAACTCACTTTTAACTCACACACACAGATCTATAAATACATATATACACACACATATACATATAAACACAAACATTTGTTTCCAAAATTCAAGTCAACTATATAGTGGCAGAGTGATGCTGTAAAAACACTAAAAACAATTTTGATGCCACATATTCATGTGAACCTTTCAAATAACCATACAACTGATCATACAGCAATACCTAATGCTACTTGGATAAAGGTTTTTTTTCCTTTTTTTTTTCTTTTTTAATCAATGCAAGATTTTGAGACAACTTCATAGGCAAAAGGTGGCCCTTGTCAATACTCAAAGCAACTAGCTGCAATCAATAGTTTGGACATCAAAAATTCAGACAAGAATCTGCCCTTTTTTTTTTTTTTTTGTATTCCTTACTATCTTTCCTGATAAACTTGTTACCTGCACTTTCAACCAGTTAAAAAAATATTTTTTCACACCAGAGGAAATATTTACTCTCTCTGACATGGACTTTGGGACACAAGAGAATCACCTCCTTCTCTCCCCCCACTCTTAACTTTAAAGAATCTCCTGAAAAAATGCATTCCAGCTATTTACACAATTCACTCTTTAACAAGAATGGATCAGCCCAAATGACCCACCAGTCTTTAAAAATAAACAAAAGAAAAGATTTTCCTATGTCATGCACAACTTCAAAAGAAATAAGAGAAGAAATCAAGAAGCAAGTATGACTCCAAGTTCAACAGAAACATACTGAAAAACAGGGAAATCAATCCAAATCTTTAAAAGGCCAAAAAAGAAGAAACTGAATTTGAAACCCATTACCCTAAGAGACTTCTTAGGTAGAGATTCATCTCAGCGCATGGGCCCCGGGGCTAGTTTATCGGGTTGCTTTTTGGTTGAAGACCCTCGCGTTGAACACTAGCTACTACCTTAGCTTGGATGAGTGTGAAGTCAGAGGACGCTGCACCAAGACCAGGATCAGCTGCACAAACCATGCAAGAGTACGCTGGCATTCCTATTTTCTTCCTTTTGTCGACAAGTTCACTTTTAAGCAGAAATTTCATCTACTGCAACTAAAAGTAGGTTTTCCCAGACAGAATGAGGAAGGCCTCGGTTCAAGAGGCCGCTTACATACGCATGGCTAACTTGAAAGCACAAGCAGTTCCACAAATTTAAAACTGACACATGCTTAATATTTTGCTGATTAGGACCTTAAAGTTATTTTAATAGGATTTCATAGTAAGTTATTAGAAACAAAAACCTACAGTCAAACGTGTCAATGCTTTTATTTGGGGCTAGAGTCTATAAAAGTTCTCTCTCTTGTCTCGCGCAAGTGCAGCCAAACAATGGCTCAGCCTAAGGTTTTATTGAGTCTGGCCCACAAGGATAATTGGTGCACTAATGAGATTACAACACACTTGATTAAAGCATGGAATTAGAAAAAAAAAAAAAAAAAGAAGAAGAAAAAAGTCACTCCTGAAAGGCTATAGGTCCTGCAACCAGAGGGAATGCTGTGGAACAGCGGGGAGGGTTTGTTCCACTTTAAGTGTAAAAAAAATCTGCACTAAAAATGGGATGGGGGAATTAGATTCCACCACCAAAGGTAAATGTCTCCGAGAGGAGAAAAAAGCTCCTACAAGTTAGAACTTTAAAAGTTCAGTTCCTTTCCCATTTATGTTACACTGTGAAGAAAATAATGCCATTTGTGTCCACACTAAGGAAAGAAAAAAAAAGAAAAAAAAAAAGTAACTCACAAGACAAATGCACAGGTGTAAAGTCTTCAGTGTCCATAAACTGAAGCTTCTTTTTTTGTTGTTTTTGTTATTTTTTGTTTTGTGATTTTTTTTTTGTTATTTTTACCAGTGAGGCCATCTTAGGTTTATATACAAAAGTAAAACTGAAAATATAGTTTTGTTCTCTGTACACATAAATTTTTTTCCCCTAAAAAAGGAAAAAAACTTGTCTATGTCTCTAAACATAATAAGGTAAAACCAAGCACAACGATCTCCTCTGACAAGTTCGTTTCCTCCAAAACTCAGTCCAGTGAAATAATGTCTGGTATGATACCAAAGATCGACGCCGTGTCCGCGCTGCTCCTACTTGCAACTGGATGACCATGATTCTCTCGCAGGCTGTTGGAGGAAACAAGACTGCTGTTACTGCCACTATTGCTACCATTTGTGGCTGGCAGAGTACTGCTTCCTCCTGCATTTAGCTGATCGAGAAACATCTGAGATGAAGTGTATGGGAAAAACCGCGAGTGTAAGAGTTCTTGATCATCTGATGCAGAAACTGCCGCGGCTGCAGCAGCAAGGAGGGAGGTGTTGTAATGCTGGGGGGGGAAAAACAACATTTTCAAGTTACATTTGAGAAACCACAGTTTTTCTGCAGACCAGCACAAAGATACACTCGTAAGCTAAAGCTCTGTCAGCTTCTGGAGTTCACACCAGCTCCTCTACTGAACCTTTCTGCAAGGTAAGCGACCGATGTAGTGAACTTTTACCTCTGCAGCCCCTGAGCTCTGAAGCCAAAAGAAATTGGAAATATTGGTATTAGTAAGAGCAAACACTGGAAAAGCAACACAACTGCAAGACACCCAAACAGCAAGTAACAGTCACAAGCAGCACTCTTTTACCTCTTCAAAAGAATTCCTTTGTGGAAAAATTCCCCCAAATTCAAAGCAACTTTTTGCTTTTCCTCGCCTCAGAAGTCACTCAGCCACCAGAGCTGCTGAAGCTACGTGCTAATCACCATTGATGAAGGAAAGCATCTTTTTGTGAAAAACACATTTAGAAATAGCATGCTCAGTCCCACTAGGGTAAGGGAGGGCCGTCCCAAGTTATATTCTTTAAAGGGCAGCCCCAAAAGGCAAGAACTAGCTCCCAAGAACCAGATTTTTTCTCTGTGACTTTGGTCTGCTATCATGAAACATCCATGCAGGCTGGTTCTCTGTCTTATATGTACAGTAGTATAGCACATGCTGTTATACAGTATACAGTATAAAAATGTCCCATGAGTGCAGCACCACACTTTCACAACACTTGTTTCAGAGTATTTTCATACTTACGATTTACTGAATATCAAGATAGCTTTTCTGAACCCAAATCCTACAACACAGACTGCAGTCTAAAGTGCCACCTGAGAGCATCCTTCCGCATTCAGAGCAATTCTCCTACTCAAGACCGAGGAGCAGACACGAAGGGACACTGGGCAGACAAGCCACCTGGCTCCCTTTGCTCCTTGAGGAGAAGGGATCAAGTGGGGGGGCTTGAGAACGACCTGGTTAGTTCCCAGCAGCAGAGAGGCCAGTAGCAAACTGGCCTGTTTCTGTAATTCCTTACAAAAAGGTGGGAAGCAAGGTAGAAACAGGCACTTACTGAGGCCAAGAAGAAATTTTGCTAGGAAACCATGTTGGACAGGACAGTTTTCCTCCTCTCTGCAGCCTCAGAAAAAGAGCTTCCCCTGCCTCCCAGCATTGTCAGGAGGTCTAGCAAGGGCCCCAGCGACGGGGCCAGCACCGTTAGATGCTCAAAGGCCAGAGTTCACGGCTGGAAAATTAAGGAGGGGGTGGCTGGACCTGCTGGACCTTCTGCCGTGGCGAAGGATGCTCCACAAGACTGAGCCTGGCCTTTGGAAATAAAGAGTTTATCTTCTGTTACACCCTTTTTCTACTCTCATATTTAGATGATGCTCATGTTGGGTTAAGTGTTTCCAAGCGTACAAATGAAAGCTGCAGCCTGCATTTACATCTGCACCGTATGTCCACTCCTTCCTTGCCTATACATCCAGGCCATTAAGTCTTTTTCAAAATACAATTTCTGCCCTATAACTTGATTTGCTTTGACTTACCTGATTGTCTCCAGACAGGAAAGGGAAGAAGTCTAACCCTGTAAAAAGCCAAAGGGAAAAGTTAAACTTTCAAAATAAACAAGCACCTCTCCATTTCCCTCTCCCTTTTTTTTTAAATAAAACTTATTTTAACCAGCATAACTTTAATGAAATTTCAGATTCTCTTCAGTGCTGGATTCTTTCACTTGCAAGGGAGATCAAATTTTTCAAATATTATGATACTAACGTAAACTATTAAAAAAAAAAAAGTCTTAGCTTCCTGTATCAAATATTTTGCATTGCTGCACTGTCAAACAGCTGCACATTTAAATCACTTTGTAGCGGTCATTACTGCTATACTAAAATAAAATAAAATAAAATAAAATAAAATAAAATAAAATAAAATAAAATAAAATAAAATAAAATAAAATAAAGACAGATAATGCCATCTTCATTATTTCCATTTTACCGACTGCAGTGTAATATGCAGTCTTCCACTTCACACATGGGTTGCTGCGCTGAGGAATGAGAGTAGTACTGACCACCTGAAGTTCTTATCTCTGAGGGAGAGGGTTTTTTTTGATTTGTTTTTGGTTTTGTTTGTTTGTTTGTTTTGTTTTTGTCAGACCAGCTAAGGTAGTTAGAAAAATAGGCAAACTTATGGACCAACAGTTTTTTCTTTAGGTTGGAAACCAAAGCAGCAGAACTTATTTTAAGTACTGCCTGTGAATAGCTGTTTTCTGTAAGGGGCTAAAGCTCTGAATTTAATGATTTAAATAAATGGTTTGTGGGAGGGTTGCTGATAAAAGGGAATTGTGATAACAAAGCAGTAAGAGAGCAGTAAAGTTTGACCATGTAGCACCTGGGGTATAGTGTGTGCTGGAGGGAGGATTAGCAGGAATTATAATATGGGAAAGGTAATTTGCCCTAAAACAAGTGTCCGGAGTCCATGACTTCTAGCATCCAATGGAGTCAGTTCTGGGTCTTACAATTGAAGATATTTTGTCTAGAATATCTTTGGACTAAAGGAACAAAGTAATTGTTCAAGGAAAAGTTGGTCCTAGCTGTAAATGTTCATTTTGCCTCCTTAGTGGATTATCAGTGTGAATACACTGATACACAGTGCTCAGTGCCTATGGAGCTTCAATTCAAACTTCCAGGACAGTTTGGGGGGCATTGTAGGAAACTTTTTATCTATCTATCTATCTATCTATCTATCTATCTATCTATCTATCTATCTATCTATCTATTTTACTTAGAGACCTGTATGTCTGATGTTTATGGAGACGGGAGTGATTTTACGCAAAAGTTACAGTGAGAATGTGAAGAGCACTTTCAGTGGTGGAAATGACATTCCTAATTTAACTGTTCTAGTGTTTGTTTGGTTCAGATCTCTTCTGTTTAAGTAATATTAAAAAGATCTATCATTCAAGTGTATTATTGTTATTGTTGTTTTTTTCCCTTTTTGTTGCTTTTATTCTTGCCTTTTTATTGTATTTTTTTTTGTCATTTGCAATATTAAAAGTCATTTAAGCACTTCTTAAAGAAAGCTGGTAATTTCTTCCAAAATATTGCTTCCAGGGAGAGCAACAGACACATTTTTTATTCCCATCTTAAATTACCACCTCCCAAGAGAAAGTGTGAGCTCTTCACAGCCTTATACTGAGCGTTTTGAAATTGTGTTGTATTTCTGAACTCCAAATGGCAAATTGTATTGCAAATGATCACATTTCTTTCACATTATCAGTTCAGTGTGCTGGTGTGTTTAAAGATGGTCATCCTAGTGCAAGCATTTGCACATCCTTACCATGGCTTTTTCTTTTGTTAGGTAAAGCACAGCACAGATGTTACTGTGTAATCTGGTTTGTCTTTTCTATGCTAAATCAGCAACATAGGAGAGTTTGTAACTCAGAGCTGCTGAAAAGCTGTTTCCAGACTGATAAAGGGGAAAAAATGAATTTGAATTTCTTGAGTACATGAAGTTCCCATGCAAGATGACTGTCCATGTTAGTTGCATGTACGTGTGGTCAGAAATAGAATTTCCATTTGCCCTGTTTGCAGTGATCAAGCACTCCTGTCCTGTACAACTTTTCTGAAGTTGTTCTAGAGGAGACCGATTAGCACCTTGGTGGGATTTACTGCTGCGTTGTCCTAGGCTCTGCAGTAACATTTGCTTCCAAGGACATGTCATTTAAAGTACTTAGCTCTGAGAATGCCTGGGTGATCTCATAAGCCTTACTTGTTTTGTGGGAGAAGGAATTTAGACTGAAAATATCTATAATTTACGGTCTGTTTTGTGTCAGTGTGGGTGCCTGTTCCATCAGTGATTCCGTTTTGCAGTTTCTTTGCCAGCCTTCACTAAAATAATGGAGTTTTTTAATCAAACCATACAATATGACAGAAAAAATGAAGGGCAAAATTTTGACAGAACTTTTAACTTCTACAGGTAAAGATAAAAAGAGATGAGAGCGGGGAGTTATTCAACAGACAGTATTTGGGTTTAGTACTCGCTAAATGGGTCCATATGGACAAACTTGGGAGCAGAGGCCATCTTTTTGTAGCTAGAGAATCATGGTTTTCTGAGCTGAAACTGAATTTTCCATAACTAAAGATTAATGAGCTTAACTTCAAATCTAAAGGCAAATATTTGTTTATTTTTATATTTTTTATCAAAAAAGAATTTCATCAAAATTGTGTAAATTTTTTCTTTTTTAGGATATGCACCTTAACATGGAGCATATCTTGATGTGAATAAGAAAAGTGAATATTTTTACTAACTTCAACTTAACTCCTCTTGGAAACAGGTGGGACTATGTGGTCCGACACTGCAGCATTTCTTGCTATATATTTCTGAACGGACAGAAAGGCAGCAGGTCTTGGTATCAGTATTGCAAATTAATTGCCTGAAACCAAGCTGCATCATTGGGTTTGTTATTGTTGTGGTGTTTGGGTTGCCTGTCCTGCTGGTGCTCGATTCATATTCGTATTGAATATGGAAAAAGGAAATGAATATGTGTGCATTTTGTGATGTTTGCTCTCGCCTCCAGGAACTTTGCCCCCTTGTCATGGAGCTTCTAGAGAGGGTCCAGTAGAGGGCAACCAAGATGATTAAGGGACTGGAACATCTCCAGTATGAGGAGAGACTGAGTGAGTTGGGCCTGTTTAGCCTGGAGAAGAGAAGGCTGAGAGGGGATCTGATTAACATGT
>JAVCKT010002697.1:11723-31966 GCA_032273925.1 Rhynchotus rufescens
ATAAAATAAAATAAAATAAAATAAAATAAAATAAAATAAAATAAAATAAAATAAAATAAAATAAAATAAAATAATTTACCTTGCAAGTCATAAGGCATAGGTGTCATATGGAATGGATGCCTGTAGTCTTGAATAAGTGATGTATTGATGTAGCTTGTGTCAACAGCAGGAAGGCTCGGTGTTCTCGACACAGGAGATGCTTGGTGGGGTAAATTTAAAATGCTGAAAGAAACAAAGATTTGCTATAAGCTGCATAGCAGATTTCAGCCCAAACAGCTAAAGTTTATTAAAATTTTAATAAAGAAGAAAAAAAACCTTAAATCAAATTAGAAAATGATAGTTCTCCTCATAAGTATTATTGGGATCTCTGCTACAAATATTCTACAAATACTCCTAGGCAAGGACAAAATAATCCTAAAGGTGTTTTATATCAAAAAATCCCCAGGACAATACAACAGTTATTTGCATGTGCTCCACAAGGTAATTAGCAATGGAAGGGAGCCAAAAAGGCCTTGAAGAGTTTTAAGTCATCACCGAGTAGTTTACATCACTGAAGTCGTAATCAGTTCAACACCAGGATCTTTAGCCTCAGTTTGTATGCCGGGTGTTTATGCAAACAGGGTGCTCTTAGCAGCTTGGCTACTTACGTGTAATCAGGTTATTCTGGCATTCTTCTTACCAGGCTGCTGGCAGTAATCACTGGCAAAACCCACGCACTCCCACACCACACCCAGGTATGTTTCTCATTGCTCCCCCTTCTACTCCCTACACTGCTTCTTGATTTTACTATGGAAGGAAAACATTTCCAAATCTACAAAAACATTCTTTTAAGACACAGCTTCTGGCACTGCTTTGTACTTATTTTCACAAAATCCATTTACAAAACCATTTATAGAGTGTTACACATTTAGCACCCCCAAAATTTACTTTTCAAAAGCTATAAAAGTATCACAGTCAGCTTTCTCTACATTTTGTATACATTTTATACATTATTAACAAGTTTTTGTATTCCATCTATTTGTGCCTTGCAAGCAGAGATCAAACACATTTGCTACAACCCATGCTACACTAGGATGTACTCTAAACACAGAACTTTCCAGATACAGTTTTCTTTTGAAATTCATCAGTACTCTCCCAAGTGAATATATTCTGTCTGCTTTGGACTTCGTGTTTTCTGTTTTTTTTTCCTTACCCCTTATTATTTAATGGTGATGCTGGAGATATGGAAGGACAGCTTCTCTTGGCAGATGGTTCCTCTTCCTCTTCATCTGATGAGCTATCGATGGTTAAATCAATCACCTCTACTTTCTTATTTTTATTTGACTGTTGGTGAGAAGACACTTGGTGTTCCATGGAAGAGCTTATGCACCCTATACAAATTAAGGCAACAGTATAAGCTATAATTAGCAACGCTAGAATCATATCACAGCTACTATATGTGTTGATAAGCAATGCTTATAACTCAGAACAAAAGATGAAAAAAAAAGTTTCTAATAATCTTAAAAGCACCATCAACCCCCAAAAAGCACCCCTCAAACCATCCTTTTGTAACTGATCAAAAGGTAGGAGCAACATGCAAACATGAGCACCCTGCATGAGCCAAAGGCACCTCGGTGCTTAGCTCAGCAGCACAGCACGCAGTCCAAACACGGACTTACCATCAACTCCATTATAAGATGCAGTTACTTCCTGCACTTCCTTTTTCGATCTCATGGGAGCCCACAATCCATCCTCCTTAAATTGAATTTCATCACAATCTGTACAATACTTCAGGATTTCCATGAACAACCTGTCAATCAAAAACTTATAGCATCAGTCCCCAGAAAGAGCTTAATTCAAACTTCCAGTATCTCTGTTATTAGTCAATACAAGTTTAAATTACAGTGCTGAGAAAGGTTTTAGTGAGAACTTCTGCTGCACTGCCCCTGCTTATCCGTTTCCTTAATAACAAGGGGTTATTATCTAAAATAAATAAATCTAAAATCTATCTAAAATATCCTGTATATTCAGTTGAAAGTTAAAGACATGGAATCCTCTGGATCTTACAACATGAAATGCCCATTTCCCAAAACAAAGGAACAACACACATGAAAGATCCCTTATTTATCCACGTTTACCTTTGACAATAACTAACTGACAAAGGAAGCCCATACTCTAAAGGAGTTGACACATCTGAGTCAATAAATATCGAGACAAATATTTCCTGAAATCTTTTTTTTTCCCAATTTTCAATTAAAGCTTTGCCAAAGCTGTGCAAGGGCAATCTATATTCACAGTCTCTTCTCCTAAGACCTTAAGGATCCTGGCACAGCATCACTCCCACTGGGAACTGCAGCTTTTGACCAAGACTATTCATGTGGTTCTGTGCTGGAAACAGTTCTGCTTCAAAATAGTGAGAAAGTGCACTCATTCCCAGAATGAAAGATTTTCTAGAAATAACATTCTCTAAGGAATGCTTTAAATTTCTCACCTAATCTCTGACATTCACACCTGACAATATGAGAAGAAATAAGAATAATAGGCTGTTTTGATTATTGTTTCTGTTAGTCTTTGCTATTATTGACTGACACATCCAACAAGCAAATCCAGTTCTTTGGTCCAAAGCAAAGGACTTGTAAGTCCAGGAATCCAAAGTAACCTGCGCAAAGCCTAAGTATCTCCACCACAGATATTTTCTTAGGAGATCACAGAAAATTCTGGCAAAATCTTACGCTTCATTTTGCAGATCACCAAAACGAAGCACATATTCACCGAAAAAGACCAGGTGATTTATCCAGGGGGAACAGAGGGTGTTCTGGTTGGAGTAAAATGTTCTCTGCTTGTTCCCCTCCTTGATCAAGCTTTGGAGAAAAGGTTCCTATCTAAGGAACTAAAACACAAATGCAGGAATTCAGACTTAACGTTTCTTCAGAGACCAATACTAGCTTTTTAAGTGCTCTGCAGGTAGACAGTACCAGGGAATCAATCTTTGTCACCTCCTTTATATAGCAACTCCCTAAGTGTGAAATTGCTCACGGAATTCAAAATGCATCTGGGGGATGGCAATATTTATTTGATCTACCATGAGTATCCACTATAAAAGCTAAATCTGAGTTGTGCAGCAGTCCTGAGGTTGGGATGTAGGAGAGAGAAACGCTCCCTGAACTGTTAACTGGAATCAGAAGGAATACTTTATCATTTTTATTAATTCCTTTTATTACTATTAATTTTAACACCTGGAGATCACCACAATTCTTCCAGAATACTGAATGAACATGCACTTGGATTAAGAATTTTTCCACCAACAAAACCTGTAATGTCCAGGTAACTGAGATTTTAGAGGTATGCTCTGTATTCTCTACTGCAAAAACCAGTAAGCAGAAAGTGTAAATTAGGTCTATCATTTGATTCAGACATTACTTACCCATCAATAATAAGATGCTCATAAGGAGCCTTCTTGTCACAGACAGGGCAAACCCAAGTTGGTTTCTTTTCATTCATTTGAATATATAAAGTGGCATCAAAACACTGCAGGTGTGAACAAGTCAGGGCCCTACATGGTATAGTTAGCCGCATTTTACCAAGCTTTAAGAGAAAAAAAAAGAAAAAAAAAAAAAGGAAAAAGTTGGCATCATCTCGATATTAAACAGGACTTTTGTGTCTGAAAAGAGTCAGGTTGGGTCCTACTCAGGAAAGAGCTAACAGAAACCCAAGTTTAGATTAGGCACGACATATATACAGTTCCACCCTTCCTCATCTGTAGATTTGATCACAGCATTAAGAGAAATGTTAACAAAAGTCACATTTTGACCATGCCCAATAAAGGAGGCCGTGGACAACATCCTTTCCTGCTCCTGCATCCAAACCAGGGTCTGCCGGCCTCTCTCATGGGTCCATGAGGACAAACGATCCCCTCCTTTGCTAGTATTTAAACAGCAGATAAACGCAGTTCCGTCCTTTCCTGGCACTTCAGTGCACACACTGCCTGCAAATGACCGTCTATATTATACAAACCTGTAAATGACCGTCTATATTACACAAACTGCATATGGACTAAAACAGCCTTGGACAGGAAAAAGCTCGTGAGCCCTTGAGCAGGGCAGGCAAACGCAGGGCAGCTGCACCCTGCAGGTGTTTGGTCTAAGTTCTACCACGGGAGCATCTGCAATTGGCCTCAACAGCTCAGCACCATCAAGCACTAACACATGATTATGGTGACTGCAAAACTGACTTTGATAGTCAAAAACATTTTCATATTAGCCTGCAGAGAGTGCATTTCCTTCCCTCAGAAAACAATATTTCTCTGGCTAAGTACTTATGTTCTTACGCTGCAGTTTAATGACAGCAGTGAATGCAAGAAGTAAGAGTCTTCTAAACACAAACTTCCCTCCATTTAAAAAAAAAAAAAAGAAAGGTGCTTTATTAAGAAAAAATTTATACCAAGTATTTGAAGGGTGATTTGGGGTTTTCCTCCCACCCAAGTTGCATGTATTTAAATGAAAACATATGTGGTGACTTCCCTGGGAGGGCTGGGCAGGCGGGCCGTGTCCGGCGGGTCCGGGCCTGGGTCCGGCCGGTGCCGGTGCCGGCAGTGCAGGCCCGTGCCACAGGATGGCACTCAGCCTCGCACGTCACTCAACTAAAACCGGGACCAAAACAAAGGCTCCGCTGGCAGCCCACGACCTCCTCCATGAGGCCCCCTGCAAAGCAGGGGCCACTCGGCAAATTCCTGCTCCGGCTCCATGCGCCCTTCCCTATTCCCAGCCAGCCGGGACCATCTGGAATCCACCCGCCAGCCGGATGGGAGCTCGGGATCTGGTGGACATCAGTGGGCAGGAGGTGCTCTGGACACCCTGTGTGGCCACCCTTCTGCTCCCAAATCCACATGGATCACGTTATTCCTGCCACACAAGCAGCTCCCAGGTCACTGGCTCATTTGTCTTTGAGGCACAGGATGCGTCCCGGAGGGATCAGGAGCACCCAAGGAGGCAAAATAAATCCAAGGGGCAGATATGGGGCAGGAACAATATCCACACCCCACCTCCTAAGCAAAAAAGCACATTTAAACCTCAAATGGTTTCACGAGTTTTTGGTACCAAAGCCGTGCCTGTGATTTCCACGCCGCAGTCGGATTTATGAGGACACAAGCAGACAGGATCAGCACACACAGTGTTAACAAGTCCGCGTCTCCTTCCCAGTTTTTGGCACGGAACACCCTGGATCAGCCCTGCCACACTGGCCAAGTGTCAACGCGGACAAAAGAAAAGGGCATAAAAGGAGGGATGTGCCCGACTTCTGGGGAACAGGCTTTCCCAGCACTGTCACTGCTCTCATTCCTGCCCTTTGTCAGCCAAAGAAACACTGCATTAATTTCTTTTACAAGCTTCTAAAACACAGCCATCTTCTCGAGTTTAAAAAAAATGCACCCAAAACAGGCGTTCAGAATTTGTAAACAAAGCTAGATCTGCAATTTTTGTAAATCAGTAAATGCTAGATCTGCAATTTTTGTTCAGCGACGTATTTTGTTGAGCTGCAGAGCCCGAGGATTTATTTTTAATTAAAAAGAAAAAAAAAAAATCAGGAATTCAAATGTCTTCCTGAAATACATCTTCACTACATCCCCTCTGCCTGCTCAATCGTAGGCAGATTCAGCCAAGAGTTAAAGACGGCTTTTTCTCCTATCATTTGGTCTCTGAGGGAAAGCAGGCCTCTAAGTTTAAAAAAAAAAAAAAAAAAAAAGCTTCTCATCACACTTTTTTGGGGGCAAAATAAAGTTTATAAGCTGTGTTATTAAATGCACTCTCCTGAAGTGCATCCAAGAGACCATCACACCCCTTATGCATGAGACTGGAGGAACAGCACCCTCAACAACAGATACAGCAGACCTTGATTTTTGGTTCTGCTGCTATCTGAATAATGATTTGTACTTTCAAAGCATACACTGGCCAAACACGCAAGCATTTGAAATGAAGCACAAAATATTTATTTAAGAAGTTCTCCCTGAGCCAGACGCTTACGAATTAGCAGGGGAAAACGTGGAGTTTATGGTAAAATTGCAATCAGAGCTGAGGATGGAATCTCGTTAGTGAAGTCCCATCACCATCCCTCTATCCAGGGGACAGTTTGCAAGGCGCAGCCCCTGTCCCAAGAAGCTTCTGCAATGGGGGGCTGTTCTACGAGCTGAAAACAGAGTGAAACCAGAGAGCACCAAATGCTCATAGTACTGGGGAAGAGGAGGAAAAAATAAATCAGTCAGATATGTATATCTCGCAGACATGATTAAAAGGACAAAGAAACAAATGTGCGCAAAATAACCTGCTGTAGACATTGTTCTCCGTATTTATTTAAGAAGAACTAAAAGAACTAATTTAAGAGGAAAACTGAAAAAAGGTAGGGCTTCCTAACAGCTGGTCAGATCGGTATTTCGTTTTCTTCCCTGACAAAGCTTTGAGAAAGCAAAACAATTTGACATTTTTAGGGGACCACAGGCTTATGAACACCTGAACAGGCTTTTAGATCATCTTCCTGCTCTAGTGTCAACTCATCTCCACCAGTCACCTAGAAAAAAAAGATGCACTGAAAAGCACAGCTGAACAACCCTTACTGATAATGGACATGATCAGGACAAACAGCAGCATTTGGCCAGAAACCTTGCATGGAATGACCTATAAAGGAACATAACTGCCTTAACTGACAGTTTTCACAAATCAAGTATTGAATTAAACATCTATAACTCCAGAAGATACACAAAGATTAATTCAAGATAATGAATTAATACATATGGACTGCTAAACTCTTACAGTCATTTAACTCCTCCTAATGGATTGCTATTTTTCCCTTGTATTGGAATCTAATCAATTTTAAGCAGTAGGAACATTGTGCCTAGATAGTAAGGGAAAAAAACCACCAACAACAAAAGAACAACCCCTAATAACAAGACTGTCATTGTGCTGTCTGGAATAATGAAGTACTAACCGCACCATAAGAATTCAACTCAGCAAAACAAGCTGCCAAGCCTCGACCTGGAATACCTAAGTATTTCAACACTGCATAAATCTTGATGCAAGACAGAGATTCATAAGATTACAGATCACTAGGCTTTAGTTTTAAAGATTAGAGTTTTTTGGTTTTGTTTCTTTAATGTAGTCTCTGTATCTTTCCTGTAAACCAATAACTTCCTGACAAAAGCAGTATTATTTACAGTCACCATCAAATCAATATTGTTGTAGAGAAAGTCAGGGATTGAAGATCACAAAAATATCACATTTAAAGACTTAAAATAATCTGAAAAATACATGTACTTCTATAAAAAAAACTGCAATTTCAACTGTATATTCTGCAAAACAGAACTTTCGTATCTAGAAGTTTATCACTACATTGCTGGAGCTTAAGCAGATATTTAATAACTTAAAAAATAAGCTCTGATTTTGCCAGGACAAAGTCTGCTCTTTTCTTTGCGTTTTGAAACTGGAAGTTTCATGTCAAGCATGAGCAGACTGAGCTAGACCAGGAAACAGATGTATCCTTAATCTTGACAAGAGGTCAAAAAGCTACGCTGCAATAAAGGCACCATGTCAATCAATGCAGAAAGCAAGTATTTTGAAACAGGGTGAAATTTTAAAAAGTACAAAGAAATAAAGAGTGCACATAATATTAATACTGTGCAGTTCGGCCAATGACAATGTAAAACCTGATATAAACTAGTGCTTATTCCTGCACCTACCTGGTCAACAACAATCAAGACACAATCAGTCCCAGCAACTTCCATCTCAGGTATCTTGTCAGATAAGAGTATTTGTGCTCAGTTATACCAATTTTAGCAACTTTTCCTGGTTCAAACAAAATTGCTGCTGAATTTGAACATCTGCTTCATTTTTAAGCTGAGACATAAAACACTCAAAATGCATACATGCATATAATCAGTTAAAAGACATTCCATTATTTGGCTTCAGACACCAACTTAAGGGTATTTTTAGTAGACAGATTCACCTACCTTACTGCCGAGAGTGTTTTATCACAACCAAGCATCAAGGACCCAAGCTGCAGAGACACTCACATGATCTAGTGACAGATTTAAATATATGCTTACATATAGTTTTGAATCACTATTTCAAGTTAACGGGTACTCATCTGGTCAGGGTAAATAACATGCTTAAAACACTGCTGGAAGACTTCAGCACCAGATCCTATCCCCAAAGTTAAGAAGCAAATAAAGACAAGCTAATAGCACCTCAAAAAATGTCCCAGAACAGCCACATTTCTATCAGAATCCATTTTGAGGGAATTAAAAATACTTACTGGACAAAGAAGAGAAACTCTTAGGCTTGTTGTTGCTATTTCACTATCTGGATCCGCAGTTAGTTTCTCTTTAACTGTTATTTGAAAGAAAAAAGCAGTAATTTTATAGTTAATTTATGCCAGAAATGGAATGACAGAGAAGTAATGCAAGCCTGAAACAACACGTGCCAAACTTTTGCCATGTCTAATGGAAGCAAGCAGCAGTGAGTGTTTTCACACCACATGCTTCCCCAGTAAACATGTAATCTAAGCAGTCTTTACTCTCCGGGAAGATCATAAATCACAACATTTAAGCAAACTAGAAATAGGAAAAGTTCATCTTAAACCGAGATCCCTAGAAAAAATATTCATACAGAGATGGTTCTTTTTATATACATGCAACTACACACTTGAAAATTATTTTAAATCTGCCAAAAAGATCAGCTACAGTAATGGCCTGAAGTTAAGGGGGGCCGAGAGTAGCAGCCACCAGGAAACTCATGGTTAGATTTTTGTGCACTGAAATCATCACATTACGTTAATACAAAACAATTAATACGGTGGCTTTGCAGCACTGCATTTAGTGGCGAGCTAGTTTCATGCCTCCTGCAGAAGGTCCTGTGCAGTGCACAGTGCACATGATCTGAGCATCTCCCAGCTTGACATTAAAGAGCGTGACCAACAGCTGTCAGGTGTTTGTTTTTACACCCTCTCCCTGCAAAAGCCTTGCTTGTGAAAAGCAAGCGGTGTTTGTTTGGATTTTTATTACATAAACTTATACCAATGCGTACGTGTCAGGGGAACAAAGAAGGAAACCCAGCCTGGAGATCTGGGGGAAGGGAGGTATTAGCTAGACTGTCTCTCCAGGAGCTCATCCGCAGCACGGTGCCACAGGAGCAAAAACAAGCAGCAGTGAAGCCTCTTCTCCAGCATCTCGCTATCACGGTGCAGGGTCAGCCATTTGGTTTAGCTTGTTCAAGCCCTGAATTATCAGTTAACTACATAAATATCGTGGCTCTGTTTAAAGAAGCACAACCAGCAGAACTGAACTGAAGTGAACGACAGCCTCTTGCATTTTTCCCTTCGCAGTGTCAACAGGGTTCCTGGACTGGCTCCTAACACAAACAAAGGCCTCCAAGTCTCTGAATTTCAGCTGAGCACAAAGAACAGCACTATCAGATTCTCAAAACCCAGAGAATTGAAGGAAGTCCAAACCTTGGTTAGCACAGTGCTATTCCAAAGGGCTTTTTACAAAAGCTCTTTTTCCTTTTCCCTAACCAGTTTATCAGACGTACTTAGCGCTCGCGAGTGATCAGGATTCCGGATCCCTTTTGCTCGCAACCTCTGCAGCAGGACCGAGGAGGAGAGCTGCTTGACCAGATAGACTGCCATGGAGTAGTTCTAGAAAACACAAGGAGCAAAACAACATCAAAGGGCTTCAATCAAAGCATGCTTATTTTATACAATGCCTATGCAATCTGTGTGCTCGCAGGACCTTGTGTTTCTCCAGCAATTACAAGATGGGAAGTGGTGAAGTTTTCAGGCTAGAGGAAACCCGTCATGTTTTAGACATTCACAGACATGGAGTTTTACAGCTGTGACTGATCAGCTTCACCAAGACCAGGCAGAGCTGCATGAGAAGCTATTCTGCTATCACCACAGCACCTGGGACACTTTTGAAGGTTCTATATTTAACTCAGGGCATGCAGTTAACATGACATTTTAATAGGATGATTTTACATAAATAAAGCTAGGTCCTGCTGTTGTGCTGATACATTTAAGGGAAGCTGACAGGCCAAATTTGATCAGAACTTTTGATGTGCAATACTTCCTACTCAATCTGGAAGCCGTGTCCGACCTTCCTGTACTAGCTAAAGTGCTAAAGCTGTTTGACTGCTGAAATTTAACAGAAATCAGAATTAAAGAGTTCAGGAGTTTGGTGGGGCACATTCATATATTTTTTAATTGAAAAATTAGGGCTCCTTCCCCTAACTCCAGCAACTGTCTAGAATGCTCCCACAAAACAAAAACACAACCAAAAAGCCCTGTACAACTGTGACAAACTCCACTCGCTATTTAGGATGCCACCAGAAGAGGAGATCAAGATTTCAGTAATTTACCTTACCATAAAAAACACACAAATTGAAATAGGATCAGGAACACCACACTTTATATATTTTATTCTTAAAACGAATGCTTCTCACATCATTAAAAAACACTACTGCTTTACTTGTTTGTTTAATGCCTCAATTAGTATAGAAGTTAGGAAAATGCTAATTAACATTGTGAAATTATTTACTGACAGCTTGAATCTACAAAGCTAGAAACTTGCCCAAGGCATCTTGTACAGAAGGCTTTTGAAACAGATTGTGTAAAAATCATAATTATGACTTCAGGAAAGGTAGAGTACAGCAGTTGAGAAGAGCAATTGACTCTTAAGGGAAGGGGAGATAGGGAATTCAAATTTGGTACTTTGCAGGCACATCCAAAAATAAAATAATTCCTCACATTTAACTGTCGAGATCTCAAACAGTCAGATTAGGAAGCATTACTCTCATGAGCAGGGATGTTCTAACTGACGTATTTGCATGAAATACATAAGAATTTGCCACTATCTTCAGTTCTGTACTGTAAGTTAAAAGGTATCCAAAAGTTTTATATCTAAGAAGCCTGAGAAAACAGCTAGTTTTGTACAGAGCAGCTCCAAATCCAAGCACACTTTTTTCATTGTGACATTTCTTCTCCCTAGCTACTCATCTGTTCTAAAGCAAAAGTGCAGCACTGTTTTCATAGTGATAACCAGGATTCATCAACTTGTGTGCAACCACCTCTGCAGTGCAAATCAAAATAAGTTTATTTTTAAATGTTTGTTTCAGATACCTGCACTTCTTGTTATATAAAGCATGACTTTAAAAAGTATTTAATAATCATTTATTCTGAACTGGATTGGAAAGTCTTTAACACTTAACAAAAAACCTCATCGTGACCGGGAAGGAGGGCTACACTGCCATGATGTTTCATACCTGCTGAGCACACTTGGGCTTTAAGCATTTTCCCCACTTTGGTTCAAGAACCATGGTCTTTGTACATAGACAAGTTCTTGGGAAAAGTTGCATCTCAGGATGACTCTCAGGGCTTCAAAGAACAAGTTAGTTGTGATCGCAAAGCCACAATTTCTCAAGCATGTATTGATTTTGTAATGTATGTCGGTGGTTGTTTGCCATCAGTGAGAGCCAATGCACTGATTCAGGGAACAACTTAGAGTGACTTGTTGCAGGCTGTTCCAGACTTAATAAATTCGGTGGAACACCAGCAATTTTATAATTCACTCAGACACAAAAACAGATTATAAAAAGAAGACTTCTTAAATATTAAGTATACTTAATATTAAGTATGTATTATTTAATATTAAGAGGTCATACTGTGAAAAAATCTGAGAGGTCCCGATCTAGGGAAATATTTCATATCTGTCTGGCATAATGTAACATAGCAGAGAAAAACAATTCAAAGAGGAAATCGCCTCTTTCAAACCCATCAGGTATTTTCTGCGCCATTTAGCTTGCTTATGTTTTGAATCTTCCAAATATCTGCCAAAACCAAAATTAACAAGCTCAGGCAGCATTATGTGCCACAGAGTCACTTACTCTTCCGATTTCCGCAGTCCAGGACACGACGATCGTGTTTGGTACCGTCGTGGATAATCTGACGAGTGAGGTAATGTTGATTGGTCGGCTAGGTCGCTTTGGTTCAACACCATTTTTGGTTGGTGGAAGATAGCCCTGGAAAGAAAAAGTTTGTCCCAGTGAAATTGCGTCTTCATCATGTCATGACATTGCCTTGACATTGATGTTTTCTTCCTTATCTTCCTTTAGGCAGTCTGTATCTGAGAGAGGTGGCCTGGATTTGTTTTGTCCCCACTGTGCTTGGGCAGAGAAAGGGCCTCCTGGAATTCTTTGGTCACAAAATAATAGCAAATGCTATCCAGGCAGCAGTTGGAGGTGGCGATGCACCTCGCCACGGAGGACAAGTTCCTCATTACCTGAATCGTGCTGCAAGTAGCTCCAGTGTTTTCCATGATGAACATGGTAAGTATACCAAGGTAGGCTGGGAGAAAGCATATTAAAAATACAGCCATATTTGTGTAAATAACATAAATAGCTTTGCGGATTAATTTATCCTCTGGGGAGTTGGGGTTCAACCTTCTCTTCAAATTCCTGATGATGTCAATGGAGCAAAAGGTCAAGGTGATTAATGGGAGAGTAAAAATGAAGAGAAGGGAAACCAGGCTCAGGATAAGTGGATGGGTTGTCTCCTTCTGAAAGCAGAAGGTGGCCTGTCTCTGTCTCAGTTGTAAGGCTGTGGCTACGATGGTGGAGACCCAAAGGAGTCCGCAGAGAAGGGCAGCCTTGGCTGGAGACCTCAGGGCCTTGGCTTTCAGGGGGTACTTTATGGCAACGTATCGGTCGAGTGAAATGAATAAAATGATGTAGATGCTCACTTCCATATTGATAAAATACATGGCTTCTGCAGCCTGGCAGAGTTCATCTCGCACTGACCTGTTCCAGCGTAGGTAGACCATTAATGGCAAGGTGCAGATAACGGAGCAATCTGCAAAGACCAAATTGATGACGTAGACCCTGGTTTCTGTCCACCTCTTGACTTTGTAGAAGAACACCCACAGGGCAAGGGCATTGAAAATTGCTCCAAAAAAGAAAATGATGCTATAAAGAGTTAATTCGAGGAGATAAATGGGGTAGTACAGTTGCAAACTTGTGAAGTTGCAGTTGCTAGTTGTGTTTGTTGTCATGATGTGCAGGTGCTGTGCAATGTTTTGAGACCTGAAATGGGGAAAAGACACAGTGAGAGTTCCCTCCTTCCTCTCAGTAGATCCAGCACTCTGTATCAAAAGGTATGTACATATAACCTTGACTCTGTTATAAATGTGAACTTGGTTCTACCAAGATGCTTTTCTTGGCCTGCAATTGGAATGCATCCAACTCCAAACCAGGTTTGATATCATGCCTGTTTGAGTGCAGTGGTACCTGGCAGGCAGTCCAAGTAGAGGAGCCCCAAATGGAGCAGGGGGGCAACAGCCCTTGTAGAAGGGGTTCCTGTGCTACAGTCAGCCAAGTTCACTAAGGTGTCTTCTGGTAGTGTGAGCACAGATTCATTGAATCAATCTCTGCTGGTTAGGTGTAAAATGAGCTCAATTTCTGAGCAGGCAAGAATTTCAGTGACTGAAAGCTCAGCACAGTCCAAGTTCTATTGCTAGTGATGGCCTGGGAGATGCAGGAGCAGGTGCCTGCAGGCTGTGAGGGCAAAGCAGGTGCTGCTTGGCAGAGATCATGATGCTGACTCGAGGCAGCTGTGCTGCAGATCAGAGCCTGAGTTCCTGCAGCCTCTTGGCAAGCTCAAAATCCAGAGGGTGGATGTCAAGTGAGGTGTGCTGCTCTCCACATGGTTTTGGTGTGTAATTTTCTATGTCTCTCATTTCAGGTAAGAGTAAAAGCTTGTGGATGTAAAAGCAGGAAAATATTTGAGAAGAGAAGGCGTGTAAAACAAGTGCTGAAGCTGTTTAAGGGCTGCTCTAGGTGGTTTCTGCTCCAGGTTGGTGTCCTGGCGCCCTGTGAAGCATAAGAAGTAGCAACTGAACCTTTGTGGTACTTGCTCCTAGGTGCTTTGCAAGAGAAAGTTGGCTATGTGAAGGGTAAAAAATATGTGGGCCGATTAGAATTTGGCTTTGAAATACTGTGTACTATGGGGAAGAGCTTTGTAATGTGCACATGGGAGAGATCTCTTAAGGGATGGTTCTGGGCATGCATCAATGAATTTTGGGAAGAATTTCTTTACTTTCTAATTCAGAATAAGGTCACTCGCTGTAATGCAGTGGAGTGGTGCAGGATCTCGTAAAATTCTACAGCTCTTGGAAATGTAGAGGGGGTGTCATGCCAGAACAGATCTAGTCAAGTATCTACCTCCACAAATGTGCAAATACTGTAACTTTGAGGCAAGCTGACAACATGAGAACAAAAGTATTAATTAAATAACAGAATAACCTGATGGGTGGAGGAGGAGGTGGGGGATGCAAGTGATCTGTTTGTGCTCACAGTGCCTCTGCAGAGCCCTTATCTGAATCCTACCTGTGCTGGACCTCAGTTTCTCAGCAGGGATTTGCTTGCCTGTCTCCAAGGTGGAATCGCTTGGATTTCTGGTATGGAAAAATCTCTAAATGAGAGCTGATGACAGCAGGGAAGTGCCTTCATCAACAGGTGGGACTGTCACAATTCGTGTTTTGCTTCCTAGGTGCGTGTGAGGCTGGTGTCAGCTGGTGAGGTGCCTCTGTGCCCCTGCTCTGCGATGCCAGCAGCACCCTTGGCATACAGATACGAGGTGGGCAAAGCAGGCCAGTGTCCTCAGCAGCTCCTGTCTTGGGCTGACACTAGCTCTGGAGCTGGGGGCTTGAGCCAAATCCAATTTCCCTCCATCTGTGATCTGCCTGGTGGTGGGTGTCTGCTGTTAGCTCAGAGCTTACAAATGCTCCAGGGTACCAGGCAGGTCAAAGATTAGAAGAACCAAGTGGAGGGTTTTAAAGCAGATAGCACTGCTGATAGCCCATGGCTGGGACCTAACTGTCTGAGACCTGAGTCTCTTTGAGGGGGGGGAAAAAGATGCTGTTTGATAGACTTGTGTATCCTGTGGCTGCTGTAAATACTGAAGATTGCAGATGAGATTGCGGCAGTGGAGCTAAGCAGCAAAGCTGTAAGTTTGAGAAAGATGGGAGGTTGTTATAAAAATTAAACTTGCTGCTACTGCTAGAGGAATGGGAGAAAGCAGGGGCACGGGCTTGAGGGGTGAGATCTTCAATTATGTAAAACAGGTCCTTGCCTCAATGTACACTGAGGAGAGCTGATGAGCTCCCACCATGGGATGCTGGAGCTCATCAGCTCGTTAGGAAGGTGGGGACTATGCTTGTTGGCTTCTAGCAACTCAAGAGGAGGCAGACTCCTTGCAAACCTTTGAGCTGGAGGCTGAAGAGACAGCTTAGATCTGTAACATCTCGGTGGCAATTGACCAATGTGTTCCCCAGCAGGATGGCTATGGAGGTGACAGCTCATCCTGCAGCTGCTGTGAGGGATGTGAGTGCAGCCCTGCACCAAAGGGACAGCCCTGCCTGTGAAATCCTGCTCCTGCAGCCTTGGAGTTTCCTCTCTGGAGGTGAGTAGAGACCAGAGCCACCAAGGGGGATGTGATGGATGAAATGGCCAGAGAGCCATTTCAGCTCTTAGGCAACTAGAGCTGTTGTCAAGTTGCCAAGTAATTCATAGTAATGTTCCCTGATCTCGTTAGGAGTCCAGCAGCCTTACAGCTGACTGCCTGGACTCTGTGCTGATGTCTCTCCTCTTGAGGCTCCAGGTGGCCTGTGGAACTGGGAGAGAAGCTTGTCTGGACAGAGTGGATAAGCCCCCTCGGTACAGAGACAGGACCAAGGTAAGAACTTAACTGCAACACTAAAATCAGGGGGCTTCTCTGTCTCCTAGGTAGTTTGAAGAAATCTGTCTGGGCACTGCCCCACCTAATCTTCCTGTTGTTCATGGCCTCTAAGGTCAGGTGGCAACTCTTTCCAGCATGGTGCCATAAAGCACAGCATTCTAATTCCTCCCCTTATGGGTGTATCTACTACTGCATCCCTTGGATGTTAATTGTTAGGCATGTAACTTGGAGATTTTATGGATCCCATAACTACAAGAATAACCCTGCAAATACATCTTAACTGTGTGTTCCAATTCTGGTCAGTATGTGTATGGACCAGCTAGGAGAATTGCTGCTTATAAGCTGGAAAGTTATTATTGTACTCTGGAAACTTTTGTTTAATTGAGGAAGCTTCTCCTTCATTTAAAAATGAGAAGTTGGTTCCTCCTCTTCTCCTTTTTCTCAGTAACTCATCTCAGTAACTGGTTGTGAAAAGCCCCACTAGGTCCGAAAGAACAGGTGAAGCTGAAAAGAAGATGGAACCAATTCAAGCAGTAAGATAGTCACCTCAAACCCAGAATCTTTTTGAAAGACAGTAAAAAGGAACAATGAAGGTAAGAAATGTAAGGCAAAGAAACTCTTTGCCTTAGGATTAACTTGGCTTCCATCTTCCAATTAGTATTGGCAAGTCTTATGCTGTTTGCTTACAGATAAGATGGCTGGAGAATGCTGTGGAGCGAGAGCAGAAGCAAAACCATTTGGAGCTAAGCAACTCAGGAATGAATCTCCACTGCTGATCCTGCTGCCTTAAACAAGATGACAAAGTCTCATCTAACTCATTAGGCGAGACAGAAACAGGTGAGACATTCTTCTGAACAGCAATTTGTGGCTAGCAAGAGAATGAAAGAAAGTGAAATTACCTGATAGCTTAATAACAACAAGTCAGAAGTAGATCTCGCTGAAGGCAGGGAATGTGTAGCCTCACATCCCAGTCGGGAGCAGGGGAGCTTGGTGCTGGAGCTGGTGTGTCAGGAGAAGTGGCTGCAGGTACAGGAGTTGTGCTCCCTCCTGACAACTTGTTGGTATTTGAGGCTTCCTGTAGAGGAACCTCCTCCTCCTCCTGCTCAGATCTCAGATAGGCTTGGTCAGCAGTTTGACATGCACAGAGTTCACAAGCAGGTCTGGTGTCTTGTTGCTTGACAAAACCAAACATGGAAGGCTGCCCAGCTTGTCAGGAAATGGATGTTGAAATGCTGTACTGGGAGCCCAAGGTGGGAAGGTCCCATGTGTGTGACCGGTTTGCTCAGTGCAGATGGAAGGAGAGAGGACAGCTCAGGCTGCAAGTGCAGGGGACCCTTCAGTAGGAGACCGATGGAAACTAAGTGACTCATGTTTGCATGTAGCGGGGTTGAGATGGTGAGACAGGAAGGATAAGCTGTCTGCAGCCAGGCTGGGCTTGTGCGTGGGGTTTGTGGTAGGTCTTGGTCCTTGTTAGGTTGGGTGCTTGGAGCAGTGGGCTCAGCAGGGGTGAAGCAAGAGAAGGTCATTACGGGGCCAACCCTAAGCCAAGGCTTGTCCTTGAGCCCACGCTCCTGCTGATGACCTGTAGTGAAAGCACCAGAGAGCATCAGGCTGGAGACTTAACTAGAGACTATGAGTTTTAACCTAGACTTGAGTGTTACAAGGGCAGCAAAATGGGGGTTGAGAGCTGTGTGCCCCAAGGGGAGGGCTCCGTAGCAGGGTCTTGAATTGGTGTCCACTACAGGTGGAGTGTCTAGTGGTGACTCATCTAGCTATTCACTTATCCTCAGTGCTTGCCTGGCTGTAATGGTTCTTAATTGCACTAATGCTGGTGTTGGTTGCTTCTAAAACATAGATTTATGGACGCATTAGCTTTGGGAAAGACATGAAGATCTTAGCAGTCCAACCACAAACCCATCACCCATCACTGCCTGCTAAACATGTCTCGTCTCTGGGTCTTAAAACCAGCAAGACTTGACTCAGGAGAAGCCTACTCTGCCCAAAGCCTTGCAGTAGATGTTTGAAGATAGCTGTATGACGAAGGAAAGTACGTGAGACTGGGAAAGCAGCAGTGGTGGGAAACGGGGTTATCTTGTATGTCTTAGATCATTATCTCCCTTCTGAGGGTGGTTGTGTCGCAGAGCGTGAGGGGCAGGCGGGAGGATGAGCGGTTGGAGCTGTGCAGTGCTGTGCAGCCCCCCGTTGAACGCACATGGGGGTCCTGCCCCCTCTGAAGAGAATCTGGACAACACAGCAGGAAGAGGCTGTGAAGATCCTGCTGTGTTTGGATCCTGAGCCTTGGGCTGGGATGCACCAGGGTAGCTGAAGCCCTGGAGGGCTGTTGTCTGGCCGAGCTCAGCTGCTTTGGGGTCTGAAAGGCCCTTGCAGGAGACCTCAGAGGGAGAGACCCAGGTAAAAAATGAAAAACTAAATGTTTGCTTTTTGAAATGTTCTTGCAGAGCAAGGCATCTCAGAACCAGTCTGTAAAGGTGAAGAGGTACGTGCAGCTTGCAGCCCTTCAGAGACAACCAGGAATCCAGAGCCTGTGAGTCCTTCAAAGAGGATGGAACAGCAGTGCCATGAGGTAGGAACCCTCTCAGTTGTTGGTACCTACATGTTGATAACAGTCTTAAATAACATCTGTACTTGGAGTGTTGCAGGAAAGGAGGCTGGGGAAGGCCTGTCGTATGAAACACTGCGATGAGTTTAGGTAGAACTGGAGAAGGAAAGAAGGCAGTAGTTCAAGGTTGGAAAGGATGTCTGTCTGTGAAGCAACCTGTAAATGAGGTGAGAGCCTTCTGACTGTGGTAACTGCATATCCCAAACTGAGGCTGCTGGTGGGAGCTGAGGATAGAGGCCTTGTTAACGAACCCCAACAGTGTACACACAGTAATTGAGATAGGAGGTCACTTAGTGAAACCTCATAGGGCAGTGTCAGCTAGAGCTTGTTCTGTCAGCTTTGGAAGATCTCTGAGCATGGAGACATGAACTTCTAGACAGCCTGTTCCCATGCTGTTTCCATAGGTGATTCTGTGATGGTGATGGTCTTGGTGAGGGTGGCATGTGCTGAGTTTGTCCCCAGCAGGTGAGAGATGAGCAGGGAAACAAGTGGCCTGAGCAGCAGCCCTTCACGAGCTTGGCTGCCATCCTGGGAGCCACAGGGAGCCACATGGTGCTGGGAGAGGCTGTGCAGCCCTGTGTGTGGCCACTTCAGTTTCTTCTTGGTCTGTTGCAGGACAAGAGAAGCAGTTGGCCTCTGTGTTTCCCCACGCAGTGCTCAAGCTGGTCCTGAGGTGCGAGCTGTGTGCAGAGCCTGGTGGTGCGTGGGAGGCCTGACTGCCACAGTGAGTCCCCATGCTGCCCGTGCAGGGGCTGAGCAGCACAGCCAGGCACAGGAGACACAGGCTCTGGAGACAGCAGAGGAGATCCTTAGGAGCAGGCTGGCCAGCAGCAGCTGGAATGAAGGGACAGGGCACTTGGAGGAGCACAGGAACCACACTACATCCTGCAATACATGCCTGAGTGATGGCCAAGTGCCTCCTGCCTAGCACTGCTTAGAAAGACAGTGTACAAGTAAAGAAAAATGAACTGTATTTTCAAACTTGTCTTATAATAAAAATAAAAAAAATGATGATGAAACCTGTAAAAACTAAACAGCTCTATGCTCTTCGTTGTGACCCTAGGAAAATAAATGGCAGCCCAAAGAAGATGGAGACTAGACTTGGATGTGGAGATGAAGATGTAGCAGAAGGCTAAAGGGTTGGAGAAGATGAAGATGAGAAGCCACAGAAGAGATGAGCAGCGTGAGGCCCAGAAGGGTGCAGGTAAGGAACTTGTAGATGTGAAGGCAGAAGAGAGACAGAGTGCTGTAGAGCAAGGTGGGCCATACTGCAGCAGGGCGGAGCTGGAGGGGGTGCAGGGGACAGGAGCACGAGAGGGGGGGAGGCTGCTGTCAAAGCACAGCTGGACATGGAGGTGAAGGGCAGGGCTTGGCTGCCTGGCCATGACTGACAAAGGGCTCAGGCCTTGGTCCTCAAGGTGCCCTAAGGCTCCTAAAAGGAGAGAAGAAGTTTCACAAAGGGGAGTGCTTGATGGGATTATAAGGATAAAAAATAAAGCTTAAAACCAGGAAGGACAGGAAAAAGAGGATGCTTTATGTTTGGAAACAGGTAGTGAGAGTGCTGAAGACAAACAGAAGAGCCTCACTGTGCTGTGGAGGAGGCCCAAGTGTCCATAACAAGACAAAAGGGAAACATGTACAGTGAAATGCAGAAGACGAAAAGGGGATACAAAGGGAGAGAGAAAAAAAAACCTGAAAGGGGAAGAAAAAAGAGGGACAGAAACTTTAATAAAAAGGTTAGTAGGGGGGTTTACTTCACCATGAGGGGAAAAAAAAACACACAGCAGCAAGGTAAGAAAGCCCCAAAGCCCCAAAGCCCCAAAGCCCCAAAGCCCCAAAGCCCCAAAGCCCCAAAGCCCCCAACCCCCAAACCCCC
>JAVCKT010002702.1:0-10531 GCA_032273925.1 Rhynchotus rufescens
ATAAAAAAGAAGCTCATCGGTAAGTCAGTATTTCTATAAAAAAAAAGCTAGCTCATGGAAAGAATGAGCACTCGGTTTCCTTCCTTCTCTAACTCTAGCTGTCCCAGTAGCTTCTGAGTTCATTTTCCCATTGACCATTCTGGCTAGTGGTTTTGGAGTCTCTGCCTGTGCTGAATAAGGTGTGATGTATTGGCTGTTTCTAAAAATAAAAATTCCTCTATGTAAATTATACTCTGGCTCATGCTCATTTCTTGCATTGTTTTCATTCAAAACATAAGATTCTACCAAGGTCGTAGAATATGTTGTAGCTGCTTTTCCACACACCCAAATAACTATAACAGCAAGGGAGTATCTGGTCACAGAGCTTTGAAAATGCTGAATGACTCTTGGGTTATCATTAAGAGCCCTAACATTTTTTATCTGCCAGAAAAACACCACATCGTGTGATTCAAGAACTTCCCTCTTCCTCCTCACATTTCGTACATCACCATTGACCCCCTTTTTCTCCTTGCCTGTGCTGTGTCCTCCTCACCTCTCACTTCATCTTATGCTGATGTTTCACTGATATCAGCAGGACTTTCAAGACAATCATTTGCAAAAAGAGGTCAGAAAAAAATTTGTGCTGCTCAATTACTATAAGGAAACTGGCTTTGACTGAAAAAAAAAATACAAAGTTCCTTTCTTTCCTTTCTTCCCTCATTTCCTTCTAATAACTATTCTATTTCCTTACATAAACACACTAGCCCTTATCAGCAAATTATTGCATTTATATTCTAGTAAGATTTTTCATTCTTTGCATGTAAAGCTTGCTGTTTAATGTAGCAGTTTTCTTGCATTACAAGTGATTACACTGTTTCCTGGCCAAAGACAAAGCTCTAGCACAGCAGCTAATTAATAAGAAATTGGCTGGCTGGGCCTTGCTAACCCATTTTCAGGAGGCTGATCTGTCACCACACTTGTATTTCCATATCTCCGTGTTTTTCTAAGCTCCAGAGGAAGTAGTTTGGAGATCTGGCATGATATTTGTTAACAGAATCTGTGCCCAGATCTGCAAAGCCAAAGGCTCATTGAGGTTGCCTCTGATGAAAGGAGGAGGCAGAGAAACAGGTTAACTACTTCCAGAGAAAGACTGAAAACCTATCCTAACATTAAAGGTAGTGACCACTTTCCTTTAAGTAGGTCTTAGAGAGCGTAAGGATGCACAACATGCAAAAAGGAATCTTTCATGGAGGTTTCCATGTCTCTCCTGTTTACTCAGAGAGAAACCAAGTCAGAGTCACGGTGAAATTCAGAGGCATAATGAACACGTCACCATTGGGAAGCTGTGCTCACAAAACAGAAGCTCCAAGGAGGAGTGCAGAAGAGGCCGTACACTTTAATTAGCTGATTATCAAGACTGTCTGGAGGGATATGAAGCAATAACTGGATGATACACACTCTGCAAATGTCAGTGCTTGAGGCAGTCAGCAGCTGTGCTACTTAGTGAGATGCAGGGAGATATGGCTGCAACCCAAATGTACAAGCAGGTCATGCTCATAAACACCATGCAGAGAGATGGATTCCTATGGGGAAATGTCCCTGCTACATTTATCCTTCACAGTTCTTTCAGCACTGAATACATTTTCAGCTTTAAGCCTTGGAGAGGGCAGTGACTTAGAAAAGAAAGGAGAAACAGCACCTTGGCAGAACGATCAGAAAGATACTTTCAACAAATTCTCAAAATCTTTTCCATTTATTTCAGAAGTCTAGACTGTGACCTTCTATTGCAGAATCTGACACCTGTCTAAGCACAAAAATAAAACATTTACCAAAGGCTTAAAAATAAGGCAATAAGTTCCATCTGTATTACACTGTAGTATAGTGTAATACAGATGGAACTTATTGTCCACACTCCATCTGCAGCGTATTCCTACAGCTGAGGATGGGCTCACAGAAGAAGCAGATGGACTGGACAGTGGTCGAGGTGAAAGGTGGTTGTAGAGAAGGGCAGGAAGCCTCACTTCTTGCCCATGTATGCCTGGCTTTAAGTTAAATTTTCCCCAAACAACTTGTTTAAAAACTAAAATCCTCCTATATGAGTGTGTGCCTGAAGAGGAAACATGGTGTGCCCATGCAGAGGATAAGCAAAATTTATGAAGGAAGCAAGGGATAAAACCTATTCAATACCACAGTTTCCTTTGCTGTTTTCCTTACCTATCAGATTTAACGTTTACAAAGCTGTCTTTGAATTCCAGCAACCAGCTTGCTTTGTCATCTAGGCACAGATCTCGTTGTTTCTTACAGGTTTGTAAACCAATGCACAGTTCATTCCAAAGCTGCCACTCACTTGCATGTCAAAGCTAAAAGCCCCACCTAAAGTTTTCTGTTGTGGAAAGATGAAGAGGACAGGATTGCTCAGCCATTCTTACCTGCTGTGACAGCAGTCTGCTCCTCCTGATGGAGACCAGAAAGGAGGTGTCAGATGGGATGTTGGCAGGATGAGGCAAGTTCTCACACACGGAGAGAAAGCATCTGGCCAAGTTCCTTAAGGAAGCTTAGAAACTAGATGGAATCCTTCTCTTGGCCTCCAGAGTTTGATGGGGCAATTAGGTAACAGGTTGGCAAAAGAAAATAAAGTGAAGGCATAGGGGAAGTTCAGATACAAAAGATTTTATCTGTTAAACCCTAAATTTGCAACCTTTTTGGTTTCAAATAAAGCTGAAAAGAAAAACCTCAAGCCTAGCACATGTACATCAGCTTTTATAAATCCGGTACAGCACTCCATATGGTATGTGTGACCTTTTGGGGATATATAGAGGCCCTAAGAAAAAAACAGAACAGACACAAAGCATCATCTTTTACAGATGCTATATCAATGTGAATTTTAAGAGATTGTTCAAGTATTTTGGTTTGCCCGATATTTGGGACATATACACAATACATCACACTTCTAAATATCTCAATACACCCCAGCAACGTGTGTGACCTCCTAGAAACAAGTTGCTCAAGTATCAGAAAGTGATCGATTTCCGCGTAGGCTACCTAGAGCCTGATGGAAGGCAACTTATTTATTTCAGCTGTTCTTGGCTGATTTTAGAAGCTCAAGAAGAGGTTATGACCCCAGATGATGGAAAAGATTCTCAGCTCTCACCACCAAGGAAATGGAAAGTGCTTCTGAAAGTAAAAAAGAAAATCAAGTCCCATCTAAAGTGAGAGCAAGGCAGCTCTCAATTCGTGACTTGAATAACTTCCCATGCTAAGCCTCTGTTTGCTCAAAGGTGCCAATAGATTTATGCCTATATTTCAGAAAACTAAAGCATCTCGAAAAGCACCTAGCCCAGCTGTGTAACCTGGACACCACCAGCCAGAGCTCAGAGGCCTCGGGGGCTCCCAGAGGCCCCACAGCTCCCTGGCTTCCTGATCCTCACATGGGAATTCCGAACTCCACATGAGGATTCCCAGGGCAGTGTCTCCTTCCCAGCTCCCTCCCCAGGGACGGGAGCAGACAGTAGGTCACAGCATCCCCTGCTGCTGCTGCAGCTCCTGCCGGCCCTGCAGCTCCATGGGTGGCAGCCACCGGCAGAGAGGGAGACGCAGGGGAGCGGGTAACACGTTCCCAGGCAGCTTTCTGGGCCCTGGGTTTTGCAGATGGCATTTGCTTGATCTGGTTAGCTCTGCAGCTGACAAAACTAACAATGATTTGCAAAAGAAAACGCCCCCCGACACAATTAAAAATGATTTGGAAAGGAAAACGCCCCTGATGACAACACTGCCACTCAGCACCTTTGGGCAGGTGGCACAAGCTTTACCAGCGCAGCTCCTCAGCTCTGCGACTCCGCAACCCACAACCAAAGCCAGAAATGATCACGTCGTTTTTTTGTTCTTCACAGTTAAAAATGCAGCAAAATGTTTTTTGGCCTGTAAGCTGAGCAGAGCCTTTGAGCAGGTGCTGCTGTGAGTGCATGTGGGCTTACCAGGAGCAGAACAGTACTGCAGCCAGGGGCAGCAAACAAATTAGATGGGGGCAGTACTTGAGAAAAGCAGTAGTACGTTTTCCTATATATGCTGTATTAAAATAGCAACCATGAGGGCTTTCATGGCTCAGCTTATTCTGAAATAGTGCTAGGATGGGTCGCACAAATTGTTAGTTTTGTCCAAAACTCCCTGGGCAAACTGTGATTAAATGTACCTGTTAAGACTAAAGACTAGTTTCGATCTTGAATTAAAAGTAGTGTCTTTTCAGCATTCATACATCCTGCTAAGGAATAGAGAGAAAACACCATCTACCTAGACGTGGGGGGAAAAATGAAAAAAGAAAAAAAAAGAAGCTACTTTACCAAATCTTTCTGCTTCCACTAGACGCCACTGTCTTCCTCCTATCTTCTTCCTATGCTTCAAATGTCAGATTTCTTCAAGAATTTCAGGAGAGGGACAAATGCAAAGAAAAGCAGCACTGTCTTTGCTACAGTGAACAGTTTTGCCGCTTCTGTTTTACAGAGCTAGAAGTTACAAAGATCCCCATTAGGCACATTTCTACCAAAGTGGTTAACCAGTTCTAAAATTGTAGTTCAAAAAAAGTGAAAGCTGTAGCAGTGATGTGTAGAACTGTGTAATAGTATAAGGTAATCCAGCCTAGAGCTCTTACCACAGTAAGTTAGTAAACAGCATCATGCAAACTTAAAGAACATTAAGGGCAGATTAGGTCAAAGCTGATGGCATGGCCCTCCTAAAGGTGTATTTGTACTGTCACAGCTGTGCACACAGAGCAGTCTTATTTTTCAAGGCAAACTGGCCCTTTAGAAGCCTCAGGTTCCTGCAGGACAGATGCAGTGCAGTAAACTAGCTAGTTTAACACTAACATTAGCATCTTTTTACTGCACTGACAACTACTGATAACTGCGACTAGCATGGATTCAATGTACCTGAAATATACCTGAACACATCAAGTTCTTATCAGCAGGACTTCTGTGGGGCACACAGAATTGGCCACTTATATTCTGGACTTGCAGCAAATCCTGGGCAGCCACAAAAACACGTACGGATACTGTGGAAGCTGCAGGCATTTTCTGTTTACAATAAAAACAACTGCTGAGGACAAAGAGCAGCACCAGTTACTGATTGTACAGAAAATGTGCATTCATGAGTGAGCATGAATCAGTCTGAAAGTTGAATCAGAAGAATCCTGTGCTTTTCCTAGTTGCAGATATGTCAGTAATTACATATCCCTTCTCCTCACCGTTTAAAGAACAGTTGAGACAGATAGTACATGCAGGCTTATGTCAACGAGAGTGGAAGAAACATTTAGCAAATGCTATTCTTAGAATAAGAGTCAAATATACTATGCAAATGAAATACAGTAGTATAAAATGCTTTAGAAAATATTTTGATTCCCAGCTATTTTTTGTCTCCAAAATATTTTCATGAAATCTGGAAGGATTCCACAGATTACTAACTTACTAACTCAATTACTTTTTTCCAAGTTTTCGGCATTCTTTGCAACAGGCACAGAACAGTTCTCTCCCTTTGAAAAATGCACACAAGACACAAAGATTGTGCTCAACAGGTTTACTCAGACCAGACTCTTAAATGCTCCAGAAAAAGGCACAGATTAAAAGAGACTCTGATGACTCTTTTGAACACAGCAAATGGGGTGTTCATTATAAGAAAAAAAAAAAAATACTGCTATGAACTGCATGGGCTGAAAAATTCAAATATTTCTCCCTGGTCCTAATTCTTGGCCTTCATTAAAATGGAATTAAATTAAATTGTATAAACATATGAAATAAAGTCTCAGTATTAGGAAGTTTTTCTTTTGTTTCCTCTATGTACAAAGCTTAGTATACAATTTTTACTTTTCATTATACATTTACTACATACTCTTTTCCAAACCAAGTCAGGGCAACTGCAAAGCATGTTTCAAAAAACCCACATTGCAGCCAGAGGGAATCCACCTGCTTTCTTTGCCAGCAGAGCCGAGCAGAATTTAGGAAGAGATGACTGTTTGTGTGGGAGACCCACTCAAATGTAATCATCTTCTACTGGTTCACCGTTAACATCACAGTAATGGATGAAGATGGCCACCACACGCTGGAATACCCCTTTTTTCATCTGGCGCAGTTCAGAGATCTCTTCTCCTATTGTCTCCATGCAGATGTCTGCAGAGAGCTGTCCCTTCCTCCGGGGAGCATAAATAGTAGCTGGGGAAAGCACAAGAAAATAAAAGTTACAATCTTTCCCAGAACACAACTCATATATTAGTTTGTTTGGCAGTAAAGGAGCTGGTGTGTGAAAACAAAGCAAATAAGTAACATGAAAGCATTTCAGGTAAGTCAGGTAAATAAAATAACCGTTTTTTCCTAATTCGAACTATGCACTATATTGTAATAGAGCCAAGAGACTTCTTCCTCATCTGCTTGAGCTTCATCCCCTCAAAGTGGAGCTAGGTTAAGTGTACTGCAAGTACCCCTGTCAAAAGCCTTTCCAATTTAACAATCTTTATAAGAGATCTCCCTAGTTAAGTACTGAAAAAAAAAAAATTATCCCTGCTACTAGTAAAGCTAATCACCTCCCACATGAGCCTTAGCAACTGCCTAATACAGTATTTTCAAGAAAAGCAGCTTAATAGACCCTGAAAGTCTACCTCCAGGTCCTATTCTAACACATTACTTTCCTCTTTTCTTCCAAGGTTCAGTGAACTCCTCTCTCTCCTCTCTTCAGCTTGCTTTAATAACACTTCTAAAAGCAAAAATAGAGGCAGTACTCAAACTCAGTACTTGTCAGAAATGCCAATAAACTCCAAAGGACACAAGTTGCTGCAAATACACATGGGTTTTACTGAATGTCAGAATATGTGCATCACAACATGTTTTATATCCGTGTGCTTTAGATATACTCCTTACAGCTAAAACAGTCAACTTCATCTTCCTACCTGTCTACACTGTGAAATACCACTGGCACAGGATTTATTTTGCCAAGACTACTTACGTGCTAATACTCCCAACCACCAGCTGGTAAGAAGAACGCTTGTGACTAGGACTCAAAGTCGTCACAATTTCGGGCTAAGCACCTAACTGGCTCTCTAATTTTGCCCGCATTAAGCCTCTCCAGATGGTCACTGCAGCACTACAGTTGTCCCTTGTTGTCCAGCTCCCAACATAGTTATAGTTATTTATTCAAACATAACAAAAGAACTAGAAAACGGAAGAGTAAAGGAACATATTGTCAGCTTGGAAATAAGCATGAAGCTGAATTTCTGTGAATATGTCCAAGAGTACTCACTTCTCTCATCATCCTCAAAGTCGTATCTAGCATAGCTATTTGGCTCTGCTGTTCTAAGGGACCTCAGCCACGGGAAGTCAGTAATCATGGAGTAAGGGGCTCCATCCACAATGCCTGAAAGACAGACAGGACAAGGATACAAGGATGACAAAATCAATTTATGAAGCATCAGCACTCTCACTGTTATCACAAAGGCCTTCACTTTAATGTAGACAAAGTTACTTTCTCACTTCAGTTCCCCCACTTACACCAGAGGTCTTCCACTTTCCTCACAAGAATTATTATATCTCTTGCAACTTGATGAAGTCAGAGTCATTTATCTTAGCAGGAGACAGAACAGCCTTCAAATTGCTACAAATGCTCACCTTCTAGAGTATAAATATCTCTTCCCCATGGGTACTTAGTGTATTTCTTCAGGTCTTCATCAGTTCGTGTAGCTTCAGGGAAGAACTCATATTTAATAAGCTCTCTAGAGACAAGGAGGAAGACGTTAGAGCAATAGTGATAAGAAATGTGAGGGGTGGTGGGAAAAGAAACAGGGGATTCTATTTCATAACTTTTCCCTTAACGAGACTCAATCCATAGAAGTGCTCCAAGACTCTCATGCAACCTCAGTCTGCAATCTCTTGCTCTCAAGAATAACCTCAGAGAATAGCTAAGGTTACGCAAGAAACCAATTAGGCAATCTTTATGTACAGCCTTCTACCTCAAAGAATACTCCACAACAGCTGCAAGTAAGCAAAACATTCTTGTTTTTTCTTTTAAAGCTTTAATCATTTCAATTAAACAGTGTTTCTGTTCTCATGATTTTTAAGTATTGGTAAGAGACACTGTATACAGTTCATTGCTCCTGAGAATTTTTGCTCTTCATTAAGGAGCTGAAATTGATTACACATCTTTCCTCAAAATTAAACTTATTCCTTGGAGCCAGGATCTCTCTATTATTAATAGGTAAAAACATGTTTTCTGATTTAAAGACTTTCCTCAACCACCCTGATCACTTTAGCACTGAATTGTTACTGGAGTACAGAGTAAAGCTGTAGAATTTTACAGTATTTTTCATAGGTTTATGTTTATTTAATCTAAAACAAACAAAAAAACATATTAGATGCACCTTGATACTGAACTTCTACCATCCAAGCGCATCACTAAGACTTCAACCACTGCAGCCAACAAACCAAGGTTTTTATTTGACTAACATGAGACAGCAAGTTTACAGCTACTAACTGTAGCATCTGAATCAGGATTCAGGACCTTTTCTGTACAGCTACTGAAAGACAGGTACTCACTGGTTAATATTTGCTATTGTGTCCATCCAACTCCGAATGCGCACCTTGTTGCGGACATTAGGTGGGTTACTGAATTCATGAATTATACAAATGTGGTATGGATAAGGGCCACTAAATATCTTTTGCTCTAAAGTCAGCGTGTCAACCTGTGAAAGAAGGCAGACAAAGATTTGCAGCCAACAGAAAGGAAGGGATGGAATTTCAGAATCAAGAACAGATATCCACCAAAACTCACAAATTCTGGGACAAAATGTCACAAGAAAGCAAGTTTTAACAGCATAATCAAATACATAACTAAGCAGAGTTGAACTTTCCTAGCTGTGAATAAATCCTAAGTGCACAGTGGAATTTGCTAGGAAGTTACATTTTTTCCTCACGACTTCTGCAATTCTGTAATACATAAACTTTTACAAAATTACATTATGCCCTCAAAGACATTCATCCTCGCAGATTTTGTCTCTTACGACTTGTCGAATGACCTCAGCAAGTGACTAAATGTTAGTGCTCACATCTCCTATGTGTAATCTGGGGGCAGAAAGGGTAGTTCCCAGAGCCACAACTGCCTTGCAACAACAGCTAGCCTCAATCTAAGGAGGACACAGCTTTCTATAGTAGTATTCAAAACACTGTTATTAAATCTAGAAAGATGGGTGCAAAGGGTTCAAAGGTTTCAGATACCTATGTCATGTTTATGATTATACACAAATATAAACTGCATCAGCATCACCTAAGTTCTTACAGTTACCTATAGTTATTTAACTTAGAATTAATTGAATACAACACAGATTTTTACAATATCTTCTCACACAATAAGATTACAGCGTTAAGACCTAAAATTCACTAACATTCAAGCCCCCAGATTCTGCAGTAAAAGGCTTCATGAGATATGGTTTCAATAAACAAGTTTCCCTTAACATTTACATTTTCTGCATTAAATGAAAAATGCATGAAGCCAAAAGAAGTGAAAGAATATTGGCAGCCTTTCAGACGTGTTCATGATGAAGAGAGAGCTGATTGTTTACCTGCTGCATTGGTCGAAGATAAATGATTCGGTTTCTTTCTGGAGGCATTCTGAGAATCTGATCCAGAACTTGATCCATGTTTAACTTCTTGCACTGCGCATAGTCAAACCGATTGACAACTGGTGCATTTTCTACCTTTAAGTGCTTCAGTACACGGCATCTTGTGGCTATAAAGTAACAAATGAAATCATTAATGCACAGAGAAATTATACAGAAATAATACCAGAAAGACCTGAAGAGTCTCCTTTCAGAGATTTTCAGATCAGACTGATAGAAGGCAAATCAGTAATGCAAGCAAAAGACAACTAACGAGTTGCGCCATTAGTTCAAATACCTGGCAATTTAAATATATTTTAAAAAATATAGTAACTTCATTTTTTTTTTCCGCATTATGATCAAAGACCTTGTCTGTGAAAGCCTAGAAGAAATTCTTTTAAGAAACCATTAATCTGACCAACATTCTGATTTTTCCCTTTCCTTCCTTTTACAAAGCCCGTTGGAATAGTTCACGAACTTCCACAATAAAAAAACATTGGCTTAAAAATCAGATCATATACTTCAAAGTATTGTGGAGTTGTGTGATAGGAAACAGGTATATTTTTCCAGCAATCCATGTTCACATCACCAAAATTAAGTTAAAAATAAAAGTATGCTCCAACAAGTACTTTGGAAGTTAAAGACAAATACTTCCAGCATTCTCTGCTAAGTCATAATATGAGATACCTTACATCAGAAGAGAATGTGCTACTAAGTATAAATATTGCAGGAAACAATGACCCAATGCTTCAAAATAGAATTAGTCATACGCCCCGAAGCAAGAATCTAAGACCGTTGAAATGCCATAATTTAAAATAGATTTTTATCTTGTCAAGAAGATGATATAGTTTTGTCAGTTAAATAATCTATGGCGACGAGAAGAAATAAGAAAAAAACACTGAGCTTAAACTCATGTCATCGACTTCC
>JAVCKT010002703.1:0-17345 GCA_032273925.1 Rhynchotus rufescens
CCCTGTGGTAATTAGGAGGGGGTTAAGGCCCCCCCTCTGGCAATAGGGGGGGGTTATGGACCCCCCTGTTTTGGGGAGGGGGTTAAGGACCCCCATATTTTTGGGGAGGGGGGTTATGGACCCCCCTGTTTTGGGGAGGGAGGTTAAGGACCCCCTGTGTTTTGGGGGGAGGGGGTTGGGGAGGGGTCCACGGGGGGGTTGGGGGGAGCCCTAGTGCAGAGGAGGGTGTTGGGGACGTCCCTGGGGAGCCGGGTGGCATTGGGGGTGCCGGGGGTGGCAGCCGGGGGGGCAGGACAGTGTGACTGAGGTTTCGGGGCCAGCGCCTGTGCGTGCGGGGAGGAATCGGGGCCAGCCCTGGTGGGAGCCGCTATCGGGGGCAGCGCGCGGGTGACCGGGTATCGGGGACAGCCCTGGAGGCGCCGCGGCCCCCGGGAGCCCCGTGGCGGCTGCGCGGAGGCCACGCCGGCCTCCGTGCCGCGCCGGCCTCTGCGGGGTTACGGACACCCCGCTCCGTCCTCCAGCCCTGCAGCAGAGACGCAAGAGGGGTTTGCATTTTATCTCATTGAGCTTTGTGTTTTTGTGACCATTAATTAGTTTAAGAGGCTGCTTTCGTGCCGGTGATGAAGAAAGAGGTAAGGTAGAAACAAAGCAAGAAATTAATAATATAATTTATTTGCTTTATAGTGTTGGTCTGGACAAGTTAATGTTGCTGCTGCTGCCTGCGAGCCAGGTCCCCTGTGTCAGGCCAGTGCAAGTAGCTGAAAATGGGTGGAATCGTAGCCTGGACGTGTGTGTGTTTGTGCTTTCCCTCTCGAGCTCTCTGCTGTCTCCCCCTTGGGTGACTTGGTTGTGTCATTAGTTGTATTGAGCCCTGGGCATCCCCAGGCACCTAAGTTGAGATTTTTAGTGCCTGTTGCAGCAGTCGCTGTGGCTGTGGAAAAAGCCCACGAGAGACGTGGGGGGAATAGCTTCCTCCTACGCGTCCCTTGGAGTGTCAGCTCCACGGTAGGACATGGTGGGAGAGAGGGCAGCAAAATTCCCTGCAAAGGCCACGAAGCCCCAAGAGGCTCCTGCGCCGTCGAGCAGCCCTGTTTGACACGGGAGGCCCAGGACTTGCTAAATTCACTGTTCCCCTGCGAGTTTTCACAGCAGAAATGTCGTTAGAACCAGGTGCTGTTGTTCCTGCTGGCCGGGCTGGTTCCTCATCCGCACTGGGGACCTTCTGGAAGGGTTTTTTCTGGCTGGTTTAGTTCTGCAAGCGTCGTGCTGGCGTCACCGGCGCCCTGCGCGGGCTGGCAGCGTGTGGCATGGAGGGGAGACGCTGCAGGGGGGTGGTTGGGGCCCCGGGGGGACGTGACGGTGCTGAGCCGAACGCTGGTGCCTTCCAGGGCACCTCGGCTTCTCCTGGCCCGCGAGGAAGCTCCGGGTAAGAGCTGGGTGGCCCTGCGTGCTCCATAGGGCATCAGCTGTGGACGTGAGAGCAAGAATCCAAATGTAAAACAACACGGAGAATATCGTAAAATAGGATTCCAGGAGCTGGTGGAGGCTGCTGGGGGCAAGCGAGGCTGTTGGGCACTTTGCACTTCGCTGGGAGATGGGCACGAAAGGAGCCTGGCCTGGGCGAGTTGCCCCAGGTGGATTTTATGGCAAAGCTGAAGCTGAGAGCAGCCTTCCCATCTCCCTGGCCTATTCCTGCTCCAGAAAGAGAGGAAAGGAGGAGGAGAAGTGAATAACAAAGGTCAATAGGGAGAAACTTTGGGGTTATTCGCTAGCGGCTTGTGACGCGGTGGGAAAAGGAAGTTGGTTTCACACCATGGTTTCCCTATCATCCGTCTTTTTCCTCCCTTTGTAAATAATTGTGTATGAAGAAATCGCTGCAGCAGAGGATGCAGGATGCTGAGGTTTATCTCTTTCTGATTAAACTGAAAGCATTTCTATGAGTAGAGGTTATTTTGGTGCATTACTTCATGTGAGTGGTCGGCTAGTACCCGTTTCCATACCTGTTGATTCAAGTTTGCAGTGAATCTATTTCCTTAATCATGGACCTGGCACTTGGAGATGGATTGGAGAATATTGACTTTTTTTCCAGCAAAGTTTCAGCCATCAGCAATATCGTATGTCACCGAGTCTTTCTGGTCCCTTTTTCAACCAAAAAAGTTAAAAAATAAATAAATAAAAAGGACTAGAAAATAGGAAATGAGTTGATTGAAATCCGAAATAACAGCTGTCCTGGTCAGAGCGCGGTAGCTGCTGTAGTTGTTGCAGAAGTGCATGCTGTGGATTTGTTATTCTAAAGGCAGTTTTTAAATCTTCACCTTTTGGTTCTTGATAATTCTTGTCAGCCCTTGAAATGTTGCTTTCAAGGGTGCTTTTGTTTTGTTTTTTTTTTTCCTGGGGGTTCCTTTGTTCCCCGTTTGGCACGTGCAGACAGGGGCACGCGGAGGGTTTTACCTCTAAAAGCAGAAGCCGCTCGAAGCGTCGCGGCCTCCGCGCAGCTTTTGTGTGCGGGCTCCGTGCGGCCACAATCAGCAGCGGAGCGGACTTCCCGGGTGGACTTCCCGGGATTCGATCCGTTGGGAATCACAGCCATTTTCAAAGCTGGTAGCAGAAAAGAGAATGAATCTGCATTCTAATAAGTGCATAAATACTAAAATAATGAGGGGTGTTGTTTGGGGGGGATTCGTTGGGTTTCAAAGCGCATCTTACTTCCCAGTTAATGATAGATTATCTCTTTGTTTCTGCAGTTGGGAAGGTCCACGGAGAGCCAGGAGCCAACAAGTCATCTCAGCGCCTAAATGAGGCGTTAAATCTGGTGAGTTAGCCCAAATTCCTCCTGCAATGGGTGCGTTTTGCCAGGCCCTGACCAGACCTGGGTGCCTCAGCTTGTTGTCTGGTTTCAGCTGGGGTGTACGCTGCGATTTTAGCCGAATTCTCACGGTCGTTTTTTGTGCATCCTTGGCTTTTGCTAGGTCTTGCTAAGAACACGGTCTTCAGTCTTGTGCTAAGCTTTCAGTCTTGTGCTGAAGACTGAAAGCTTAAAAATTATGGACAAGGTGATTGTACTGCGTGAGATGTTTCCAGGTGGAACCTCATATAAGTGAGGGGAGAGCGTGGCTGGTTTGGGGAGGTTCCTGCCTGCAAAATTCAGAGATTTTGAGATCAAATTCGGTTCAATTTGATGAGTAGTTTGATGAGTTCTTCAGTTTGAGATGAATAGTTTGTAGTGGGACCTCTGGGGTTACAGTTCATCAGATAGACAGTACCAAAGATACCTTTAATTTTAAGGGCTTTTTTGGATGCTGGTGAGTGATGTGTGCTTTCTCCTATAGATCTGTCTGTCTGAAACTTGTCCGGGGAAGAGTCCTAACAAAAATGGCAGGTAAGAGCACCTCAAAACATGGTGATGCAGGAAGAAAAATGGTTGGAGAGGAAATTTATTCATAAAAAGCATACAAGAACAAGAATTCCTCTCTTACAAAAGCCAAGCAGCTCATTCTATAACATTTCTAGCTGCATTATCAATTTTAATACAACTTAATTGTACTTGCAGTTGAAATAATAATAAGGGTAATAAAAGTGCCCTTAACTTTTCTAAGGTAAAATAAACTCCTGGACTTGCATACAGCTTTTGTTCACATACATTTTGATGTTTTTCTTTAAAAGTGCAAATCATGCTTGCTGATCAAGTGGATTGATCCCTGCCTTGATGTGAGTCCCATTGCTCTCCAAACGGTGCAGTCAGAGACATGACAAAGGATATTTTCTTTTGATTCTTCTGTCTCGTCTTGGAAATAATCCAAAACAGTTTAAAACCAGAGGCTCTGAGAAGAGTAGGGGTAGGAGATAGTGGTTATCTGCTTCCTTGAAGCTAAGCAGGACCAGAGCAGAGGGGTAATCTTGATCCTTCAGCAAGGAAAATAGTTATGGGAGAATTTGGAGCATTCTGTGGGCTTGAAAACTGACAAACTGCAGTGCCGAGAACTGGAGGGGGAAATGAAGGAAAGCTGAGCCTAAGTAACTAGCTACAGGTTTTGAAGAGGAACAGGAGGAAGGTGCCTCCTGTGTCTCCAAAGAAGGTAGAGAATCTGTTTTTACAATGGTCAGCAAACCAAGGTTTGCTAGAGAGAGAACTGTCTTTTTAGGTTTTTTTAGATGTGCCCTCTTTGCTTTCCACTTAGAAATCCAGGATTATTGTATCACTTTATAGGCTGCAGAGGCAGGTTGTCCAAGGGAAACACCCATTAGATGTTAAAAGCAATTAAAAAAATAGTGTTAAGAAGTCCAAATTCCTATGGACTTTGAAAGTAGCCATGGGCGATGAGTGCAGCACGTGACACAGCTTCTTGTGGTTGGCAGTAGGCGTTAATCAGTAACTAACGCAGGTCTTAGAAGCTGTCTGAATTAATCTCATGCATTCAAAGATGATGGCTAAGGAAGGGAAGCAGACATAACATTTGTTTTTATATTAAAAAAAAAAGTCTATTTAAAACACGAGTTGAGCTGATGACTTCAGTCATTCTTTCACGGTTAGTTCTGATGTGCTTGCAGTGAGCATCATCCTTGTAGTTTATTTTTTTCTGCATAAAAGTATGGCCTTTCTTGGCATGAAGTAAAGCTGTTTCCTCCTGAAGCACGACGTGTGGCTCCAAGGTCTTCCCTGCCACCCTTAAGACGAAGTTAAGAAGCTGCTCCTGCAAAATGTCTTCTTGCACAGAGATAATGACTAAAGAAGAGGAACTCATGTGCTGACAGCTCTCGCTCAGATGTTTCCTCTCGTCTTCTGTGCCATTTGGAGGTTTTCCCAGGACATTCTTCATCTCTTCCTCTGCTTGTTTTTAATTCTGTTTACTGGGGCTGAAGGAGACGAGAGACAATTAGTCACCAGGCCCTGGAATCAAACTTTAATCAGCGCTGGAAGGCAAGAGCAGACGTTCCCAAACATGCAGCAGCTCACGCCCAAGCACACATGTATGCGCCCACAAAGCTGCATCTTTATAAAAGGTGACAGCAGCTTAAGTGCAGAGGGCTTAGGTATTTAATTGCTGGAGTTTAGAAATGTTATTTCTTCCCAAGAAGAAATTTTCCTGCCTTTGTCAGTGTTTGCTGGTTTTTATGGTACCTGAATGCAAAGTTTGCTTTGCTGAGGCTTAACATCATGGAAAAATTTGACTTTTGAAAAAAAAAAAAAATTCTCATGAATCACCTAACAGCAAAACCATCCCTGACATCTGATTTGCCTTCTCCAAATGGGATGATGTCTGGGGCCTCAATTCCGGTTTTGGGGGATACTCCCTACTTTGCTGTCATAGGGAAACATCTGCTACAGGGCTCATAATCCTTATGCCAACAAGCCCACGTACTCAGACCCTCTCTCTGCAGGTAAATCTGCTTTTGTCTGAAAAATCAGTGGCCCTTCCTCCTACTTTAGTTGCCAGAGAGGTTCTAACTAAAAATCTCTGTGCAAACTGCTTTTTCTCCAAATATTTCTGCCAATCTGCTCATTTTACCTAAGGCTTCACCCCTGAAGTCTTTCTAAGGTTTTGGTGTTCTTTGGCTCTGTATCTTGCAGTGCCTTTCGTACTAATGTTTCAAGTTACCAAATCTGTTAGTCATGATCTTGTTTCTCGTTCCTGCTTTAAGCCTGGCCTGTGCTAAATGTATCTACTCCTAAGCAAGGAGAAGAAGATATTTGTGTCCCAGTTCTTGTGAGTCTTCTCGCCATAGGGATCCTCGGGGCTTTTGTGCACCAGGGAAGCACAGGGGACCTCACGCTCGCTCACTGACACAAGAAGGTTTCAGTGCTCAGCTAATCTCTGTGTTCTTCTTTGTAGAAAAGGTGAACAACTTCCCGCCACTCCCCAAGTTTATCCCTCTGAAACCCTGTTTCTACCAGAATTTTGCCGATGAAATCCCCATCGATTATCAGACCCTGGTGAAGAGAATCTACCATGTTTGGATCTGTAAGTTGAACAAGAAAGCTATGCAGGGGGAATTACATAGGTATAACAGAGAAACATAAATCCTTATTTATGCACTTTAGGATTTTGACTGCAGTTAGCTTTTGAGGAAACAGTGATGTCTCTTTTAAAATGCGGTACTTATCTTTATGCCTAAATTTTAAGCTGTCATGCCTTGAATTTTTGTTGCAAGGCTGGTATTGAAGAAAATGGTGAGTACTGGTGCTGAAAAGGGCTATTAGTAAATTTGTGGAGATAAAAAGGCCACACTAGAAACCCTTATTGATGTCAAGTAACGTATTACTCCAACAAATAGTCCTCTTAAAGTAATTCCCAATGCACTTAGAGTAAGAGGAATAGGAGAATTTTAGGCAAGAAAATTATTGTGGCTCATATGTTCATTACCACCTGCTGTATGATCCTGAATGATCCACAAATTTCCGCATCCAGTCTAAGCATGATCTAAAGAGAGTTGTACTCTGCTTCTTCCTTAGCTGTCCTTAAATGTTAAATATTCTTAGCCTGAGTTTAGAGGGGAAGTCGATCCTCTTGCCCCAACTATCGATTATCGATTTGCTGATGTTTGGTAGGAATAGACCTCCTGGCTCTCTGAACTTCTGTTGTCTTGCTGAGCTCCGCAAAACCCAGTCATGAAAACGAACCATCCTCTTCCAAGGAAAGAAACTGCATGAAAAACCTTGCGGCAGGCCCAGGGAACCACAGGAAATGCCTTGCATGATTAAAATCATTTTGCCTTTTTTTTCCCCCCCTTTTTTTCCTTCCCAAAATGTCTATCCTTGTATTTACCCCTTGCATTGAAGGAGAACTTGTTTTCTGCAAGATACACGTTCAATGGCCAGGCTTTTATTCCAGCCATTAAGTATGTGTGTGTGAGGGAGTTTTGTGTACAAAAATAATAGCACAATCTATCACTTCATTGTTTTTCTGTTACAGAGGCTGAAATGAGCTCTGTAATTTTCTTGCCTGAAGAAACGGCTTGTCCCTCCAGCCGAACGAGTTAGACGTTGCAGGCAGCAAAGCTGCCGTTGCAGGCGGCTCTTTAAACAAAGTGCCCCTCAGTCAAGTTAGTGGAAAGATGGAAAGGTGCCAAACTTGCAGGCAACTGGTCATACGGGTGCCTGAGGAGACCTAACATTTTCCTGAGGAGCTTTAACTTTCCATCTGCTGCCCGTTTTCATCTGGGATCTTCCAGATTTTTGAGGATGGAGTACAGGGAATAGACACATACGGAGGGAAGATGGTAAGCAAGAAAAGGCCAGTATTAAAAAAACAGAAACACGTAATTCAGTGCTAGGAGGGGAAAGCTGTTTACTTTAATTGGATTTGACCAGTTTGTGAAGGGAGGTGGTGATGTGGGGAAACCTGTACCAGAGCTCCCACTACTGGCGGCTGAACTCCTCCCTGAGGCATCCAGAGAGCCAGAAGTTCCTTAGAGCTTGGCTTAAAGTTCCTCTGTTGGTATTTTATTGTTAGGTAACTTTTAGAGAGGCTTGTGAAGGCAAACATTTGACAAAATGCAGCTAATTAGCATAGAAATTAAATCAAAATAATTAAAATCCCTCCTAGCCCTCATCCCCAAATATTAACCCATGCTAGAGATGGCACATACAGTGCTAACCCCTCCGAAGGGTTAGGGTATTCTAAACACTAGGTTCCCTTGGCCTGGGAGGTTAATTTTGCCCGAGTGAGTGGGGCCAGGGTCCAAAGAGTTGCTCTGAGCTTGTCAGCAGACAGTATTGAAGTGGCTGCCGTGTTTGGACCCTCTCCTCTTTCACGTCTCCTTGGCAGTGCTAACCGATACGATTCCTGTAAAAAACATCCACAAACCCCACAGAGGTTTCCTTGTCCCTCTGCTGTGACAGTTCCGCTGCGAATGGATGTGTGGATCACAGCCAAAAGTGCTCCCTGACGTTAGTGCACAGGGGGCAGTTGTTTTATTGGGAATAACCTTCCCGCCGGGATATGCTCCTGTTGTCTCATAAGGCGGGATGGTTGTTCCTCGGTGCAAAACGGTGCAAACTCAGGTCTTGCCTGTGCCCTCTCTGCAGTCTACTGCATCACGCTCGCCGTGAACGTCATCGCCTGCCTGGCATGGTGGATCGGCGGCGGCTACGGGGTCAATTTTGGCCTCTCCATCCTTTGGCTCCTTCTCTTCAGTCCCTGCGGCTACGTCTGCTGGTTCCGACCTGCCTACAAAGCCTTTCGGTAAGAAGCTCCCCGGGTGGTTTTGCTTCCCTTTCCTCTAGGAGAGACACGTGGTGGCACTGGGCAGTGAGCGCCCGTATGGAAAGCTGCCTGTCTGGGGTTAAGGACTTGGTATCTGAATATCTTGTTTATTCAGATAAGTGGGTTTTTAAGCTGCTTTTAAATACTAGATGTGAGATTGAGGGCCACTTGGCTGCTTGGAAATCAGCAGCACTGACTTGTTCGCCACTTTTGTGAGCATGAAATTCAGATTTTATTGAAATATCTCAGTTTTAGGATCACCCTGATATCAGCATAGCTTTAAGGGGATTATTAATTTGGTGAAGCTTCACTGAGACTTACTTTGATGGAAGATTAATAAATTATCAGCAGCTGAAAACTCTCCCTATGTTTGATTTGGGATCCAAGTTGGCTGCTCTGTCTTTAAGATAAAGGCAGCTCCTTAGAACCAGTCCATCTGAAACTGCACAAAGTCATCTTAAAGTTTTACTTACATAATCATTTGGATTTACTTGCTGGGCATCACAAGGCAATATCCAGACATTAATGCATAATAGAGCTGTGAAGGATCCGAGCATGAGAAGCAGGGGCCCAGGCTCTGAAGGTGAAGCCTTCCAGTCCCCCCGTTATCAAAATACTCGGCAGGTGCTAAATTAGCTACTTAAATGCTCTCCTGCATTCACGCTCTAACCTAACAACTCTGGGCAGTTAACTCACTGGAGGTGCTTGAAACCTCAGTGCATTAGTGCACATTACAGAGCATGGCAAGGATTATTTCTGGAGGAAACACAGGGCAGGGGATTGGATTCGTCTGAAAGTTTTAGAGGACATAAAAATAGAGCTCTCGCTCTATGGGGCTGGGGTTTTGTCCCCATCCCTAGCCCAGAAACCTGAGGGACATGGAGCACATAGCAGAACTCTGTTCCAAGAGCATTTTCCATTCGAAAGTCTGGGAAAAATTACTGTTCCTTAGTGACCTCTCCAGACTTCACAAGGACCATTTCTAATAATTTCTTTAGTATTGTTTGTATTTGCCTTTATGCAGCTGAACTCTGAGAGGTTACTTTGCACGCGGCCTTCCACAGTTAATAAAAGAACAAGCCCTAGAGACAGTGACAAGCCCAGAGATCACCGAGTTTAAAACTAGTTGTAGAAAAGGCTTGAAAATCACTGCAATGGGGCAGCAGCCTTTTGTATGGAATTGCAGGTAGTCTCAATTCAAGAAAGCTGGGTCAGACCCGCTTGCTGTGCTCATTTGGGAAGAAGCAACTGTTAAATACCAGTGTCATGTTCTGTGAGGATGCCTTCCTAAAGCCTTCATCCTACCTCTGCATCCCAAATTAAATGAGCTGCAGAGCTTTGGCACTAGGGCAGAGCTGTTGCCAATCTGCACGCGAAAGCTGGATCAGCAAGCACCTTTTCTGTGTCTCCTTGCTAATTCCCATACATCCTTTGAAATGGAGCCCCTCCAGCCCTTTCAGGTCTTAGTCGCAAGAGTCTGTCTGAAGGCTCAGCCTAGAACCTAATCCTTTGTTAATTGGATTATGATAGGCACTACTCCCAACGGTCCATGTTAAAAGTATTTCTTTCACGTTGCTGTGCTCTGAGGTGATATTTGAAGGGCAGGACCATGAAGATGCTCGGGGATGGCCAGCTTCTTGCGCAGCAGCTCTGTAAGTAATTAGCTTTTGAAAGATGGAAGGTAAGAGCCTCCCCTAATTTAGGTAGATGAGTGTTTGTAAATGAACACACAAAGATCTGGCAGGTTTTCCCACATTTCAAACTAGCCAGAGCCCATGACACTGACCTGTCTAGAGCCTGTAGGGCCTGTAGTCCTGCCCTCCTCGTCTCAGCTTTAGGCACTAGTGGCCAGAATTACAAAAACATTAACAAACTTTCAGACTTTGATGGGAGCTGGAAATGGCCTTTTGTAAAAGTTGGAAATGGTCTTTTGTAAACGCCTCCTTGGAACAAACTGCCCCATTAGCAACTGAAGTGTCCTTGTAAATCCATTCCAGGGATTGCAGGCCCTTCCAGTCCCTGAGATGATGGGAAGAATCACAAACAGGGAGAGGTGACCTGATGTGGGGAGCTTCAGGGGCTTGCGGTCGCTCAGGGAAAGCCTGGAGCGCCAAGGGAGCAGGTTTAGCGGGACGGAGAGGAGCGGCTGCGGTGCCGTGTCCCCCTGCACCGTGACGGGGAGGCCGTGAACACGTCTGCTCGACCTCCTTCTTTGGGTTTATATTCACGCTGCCTAGCTCGCTTGCTTACGTTAACAGGCCCTTGCGTATTCAGAACCCGCTCAGCCTACACATCCTAAACATGTGGAGCCTATGGAGATGCAAACTGTGTCTTCTGCCCTTCTCCAGATGATATCACCCCAAGCATGTCTCTTAGGTCTCCATTGAAACTTTTTTCTTCTTGCTTTGCCCCAGTGCTGGATTATTAACTGCAGGCACATAAGCTTGATGGTGCTGAGGTATTCCCAGCTGGGATTTTTTGGCCAGCAGTGGCTTTTAGCATAGGGGCAAACTCAGTGCCCAGGGCCCCTCGCGCCCACTGCACGGGCATCAGGCAGTGCTGGCTTCAGGTGTTTGGTCAGAAAAATGATTCAGGTGCTGTCCCTTGCGCAGGAGCTGCCTCTCCACCTGTGTCACCACAGGTAGTTACTCTATCAGAGCAATAGCAGCCTGGCTATTCTGATATCTATTCCAATAAGCCTGGCTTATCGGAAGACATTAGGAGCTGGTGATTCATGGATCCGTGCGCTTTTGCTGCCAGGGCAAGGGTAGCAGTCCTCCGAGGATGCAGTCCTTATGGAGGGATCTGTTTCTGACATATGACTCCTGGGTGTTCTGTACGAGACGGAGTCCAGTGTTGTAGTGGGAAGCACGGCGAGGTGCTGTTCTCCTGACTGCCTCTCTTCCTTCACAGGTCGGACAGCTCCTTCAACTTCATGGCCTTTTTCTTCATCTTTGGCGCGCAGTTTCTCCTCGCGGTCCTCCAAGCAATCGGTTTCTCAGGATGGGGAGCGTGGTAAGCAGGACCCTGCTGGCATCATGTGGCTCCACACTTGCCTTTTGCAACTTGCAGTTTCATGGGGCTTATTGTCTTTCTGTGAACTTTGGGAAAACCGGTGGGTCTGTACAGCATGAGATGGAGAAAGCTCTCTGGCTTCCCCTATGGCAGAACTCTGCTTGGAGAGAATAATTTTACCTGTTGCCATTGCTACTAACTGCAAGAGTTCCTGTGTTCCGTGCTCCTGCGCATGGCGAGCAGTGCAGAGCAGTGACTCCCCGGTGGCTCCTAGAGCAAGTATTGCGAAAGTTGTCCTAAAATAAGTAGAAGCTCTTCAGAGCCTGTCCCTGATTAGGTTATAATTCTTCGGCATTTTAACTTACTGTCTCTAGAGACTTGAGAGCAAGTCCTGCTGAAGCTATAAATAACAGGAAATTCTAGCAGTCTTTATAGCATTTTCTATTTAGAAGCTGATGCTCCCAAGTTTCCCTCTCTGGTTATTACCATCATGGGCAACGGAGAGGCAGATCTTAAGATCCTTGTGCTCCTTGTTCCCAGCTTTGTTCCTTAAATACAAGGTCTTTGCACAACTGAAAGCATTTTGAGGATAACTATGCTCTCCCTAAAGTTTCCCTGCACAACTGACTGCTCCCTAAGGCCTGAGAGGGAATTAGCCAGAGATGCTTGCAAGTTAGATCTAGGTGGAGAAACACCTACCTGAGCTGCATGTAGTTCTGGCCATCATCTTCGTTGCTCTTTTAATTTTCAAGAACTTTAAAACTGCCTCATGTGATTTCTGCATGTGAATAAACAATCTCACTGATAATAAATAGGCTTAGAAAAGATCTAATGCTTCTGTTTTTTCCTGTCTCCCCCAGCGGATGGTTGGCGGCCGTGACTTTCTTTAGCACCAACGTCGCAGCCGCCGTGTTCATGCTCTTTCCTGCCGTCATGTTTACAATGTCAGCAGTCGCGATGCTCTTCTGCATTTTAAGGGTAGGTGCTTCAGATGTCTCCCTGCCGTGGGGTAGCAGGGCTTCGTATCACAGCAATGTGAACGCTGTACTAAGCTGTTACTGCCTTTAAAGGATTTTTTTAAATGTAGTCAGTTTATGTTTCAAAGAATATCTAGAGGACAAATCCAAACAAGGGAAGGAGATGGGAGCTGGATGTTCTCACCGTTTCATGGAGCCCTGTTCCTTTACATCAGTTGAGCTTTGCTGGTTATTGGGCTACTTCTAAAGGCGAAGCATCTTGAGGTCTCTGTGATGGGAACTGGGTGGAAGGGTGGGAGAAGGTCCTTGTTTTTCTGCAGAATAAAGATCTGGAGGATCTTCTGCAGGATAAGGGTCTGGAGAGCCCTTATCCAAGGTAAGGCTCTGTGGAAAGCATCAGTAAACTGTAGGGGACGAGAGGAGTCGAAGGGAAAAGAGGACCAGCCATTAGCCCAACAAACACTGTCTCAGAGCAGTTGCCACCGTGGTGTTTGTTGCAGGCTCATAGAAGCCTGTCACCTTCTTGTCATCAGGTCAGTGTCACTGCTCTCTGTCCCTTGGGACATTGCATGGGGCTGTGATTTTTAAAGCAGCTTCTTTTTACATCCACGGATATCAGCTGTACTTTTTTTTTCTTTTTTTTTTTCTTAGACCACAGCCAAGTCTGTCAGTCAGCCCTGCTGAAGCAGCTCTTTTGGTATCAAAGAGTTTTTCAGCACATAACTCGGGGCTGGCTGCCAGATGCATCTCTGTGGGTTCTTGTGTCTGAATCCCAGGCGGGTGGCTGAAGTGGGATGAAGTTTTGAGTTGATGTTATCTACATTGTACTTCTGTCTTCTGTATTCCTACTTTTCCAGTGCTTTTATTCTTTGGAAATGTAGCTCCAGAGAGAGAACCAGATACATGACGTAGAACCACAGCAAGTATAGGTCTTTTCAGGAGGAGGTTTAGGTACCTGTTAGTGACTTTCTTGTTCTCTTGTTTATCTCTAGGTACACAAAATCTACCGAGGGGCTGGTGGGAGCTTTCAGAAAGCTCAGGATGAATGGAACAGCGGCACATGGAGGAACCCCCCCAGCAGGGAGGCCCAATACAACAATTTTTCTGGAAACAGCCTGCCAGAGTATCCCACGGTGCCAAACTATCCCGCAGGAAACCAATGGCCTTAAGCTGCAAAACTGCCTGGATTCTTTTTTTTTTTTTTTTTTTTTTGATCTTTTTATTATTATTATTTGAAAAGATCATTTGCATTCCCACCCCCTTCCCCAGACATCTTGGGGACTCTCTTGGTGTTTCCTTGTCTCCATCTCGTCACTGCAGGTGTGTGCTCTCAGCCCACGCCACCTCCAGAGCTCTGCACGGCCTTATCGGAAAGTTCTGCTTCATGTTCAGTTACCAGTACTTGCCTTGTCACAGACTGAAGAACCAACCATTTGCTGCCCTTGCTTTGGGGAATTCTCTCACCATCCCGTTGGAAAAGACTGACTTGTCTATGATGGAGAACACAACCAGAACTGCTCCTCCTCCTGCCTCCCTGCTTAGCTTTCATCAAGTGCAAGGTGCACCACCAAATCCCAATGCAATCCGAGCCATAGTAGCAACTGGAATTTACTTTCCAGGATGAATAATCTGGAATTTTTCACTCTGAGAGAAACACAGCACTTAAATTATTTGGTACCTACCAATCCTGAAGGTGTTGGTTGAAGTCCACAACCTCTTTGGGTTTGTGTTCTCTGGTAACGAATCCTTTAGGTAACGACGCTTGGTCTGCGTGTTGTTCAGGTGTCACAGCCAGGAGAATCAGTGTCTGTCTGGCTAGAGCTGCTGTTGTGCCACACGTCTTGCTTTCCCTGCTGCCAAAAGGTTCTGCTGCATCTGTGTGCTTCAGGGGTGCAGGTTCATCTCAGTTTGGCTGCTGCTTGCTCCCTAAAAGCCCGATTCAAAGCCCACCTCAACCTCTTGCCAAACTGACTGATGTTGGGCTTTGGATCTGGCTGCCTGGGTGACATTCACCCGTGTACACAAAGGCAGCACAAGATCTCTGGGCTGTTTAAATTCCACTTACAGCCTGTCAAGGTGCTGCCCTGACAAATTCTCAGCTGGAAACTGTTGAAAACCCCTTTTTTCCTGGACTACCAGCCAGTAGTCACATGTGGGATAGCCATCGATACCAACACTCGGGCCCCATTGAGAGTAATCCTGTTAACAACCAATAGATTTAATTCTGATTTGTGCCGAGGTGATTAAAATCCAAACGTGCTGCACTGCATTGTCTGCTAGACAGGAAGATTTGTTAGCCCCGAGAAGGGCCGTTGGCCGCGCAGACCCGGTACGTGCCATGCAGCCCTCGTCTGCCACTCAGAGGCAGGGAGAGCTTCTCCTCTTCCCCCAGGCATCAGGAAGCAAAGAGAAAGGAGGGAATGTTTTCCCTGAGAAGTGGCTGAGTTTCATCCTGTGCGTTTGCATCAGGACTCCTGTAGGCTGAGCCATCCCATTCCCATGGATCCTACAGTGATCCCAGCAGCAAATGCTGCAGTTTCCTTCATCTCCCTTAAGAGCATGCTGTGATTCTTTTTTTCTTTTTTTTTTTCATTTATTTTTCCTTTTTCCTCCCAAACCTGTTAAAACTGGAAGGTCAGCTCCCATTATTTTTATAGGGAGTTAGTGCTCAGACTCTTCAGCTCTGAAGATGTCAACCACTGACCCTGTGAAGGACCAAGTGCTCCACTTTGGACACCCCGAATGCAACCTGCAGGTCAGACCCAAAGCCCGTCTGTCCTGGATGGGATGCCGAGGGTGTTGCAACGCAGGGGGAGTCGCTCCAAGTTGACAGAGCAGCTGGAAGCAAAACTGGCTCCTGGAAAGGGTCAGGGAGGTCGTCCAAGGAGTTATTCTGCAAGTGGCTTTTGGAAGATTGTCTCTACATGTGCCTTATCTAATAAAACACTAGTTCACGAAGGAGAACTGTTCCTTCCACGGCTTTTCCCCTCACTACTAAACTTCCCATTTGCTCTATTACTTTTTTTCTGTGTCCTGCTGTAAATACTCCGGGAAGTCCAGCTTGGAACCTGCGTGACGCCTTGGCTACTAGGGCCAAAGCCAAAGGGAGCGTTCGGCGGAGCTCGGAGCGTCCTGGTGGGCGGCAGCACTGCCCACCCTCGGGCAGCTCCACAGTGCCCAACGTTGCCCCGTCGCCACGGGGCTGTTCTCGCGAGCGCCAGCCCGCTTTTAGCTGCAGACGCTTGAGCCTTCTAGCAAAATAAGACCACGTCGCTGAGCTTTCTAGGCGCCTTCTTGTCTCGCGTCAGGCGTAATTTGTACGTTTTCTTTGTCGCTTGCCATCGGAGGGTGATGGAAGAACAGCCTGTTGATGAACTCCCTGGAAATGCGATTGCACTAGCGGGGATGGAAGGTGCCGCGTGGTGTCTCGGTCCAGCAGGGCCAAACCGGAGCCCCCCCGAACTGGGAGGCAGAAGGTTGCTGCGCCTCCCCACGAGGCTCCCCTTGGCTCAGGCCAACCCTCTTGCCAGTTTTTTTCCGAAGTCGTTGGTATCTCTCTGATGGAATTTTCCAAGGAGCTGACAGGAGAAGCATGGCTGTGGGACTCGGCATCCCGCTTCTCCTATTCCTCCTGGATGATCCAAGTACCTGTCTTCAGCTGCACGGAAAACACTGGATAGGGAGAAGGACAAAGCAAGAAAGCTGGAGCCAGACACCAAAATCAGGACCTGCCACAACCCCTCTGCCGAGATTTCCAAGAACTTAAGTGAACCTCTCGGCATTGGATCCATCTACTAACTCATCACCCCATCGCCAGTCCTCACAGGTGCCAGAAGCTGTAATTTCAGAGCACTGCCCCACTGCTGCCCGCATGGCCGTGCCTCAGTTTTTCAGACTCCTCCGTATGGTTTTAAATGTTTACATTAAATTCCTAGGACTGCGTACGCCGGTCGCCCAGCCCAGGCTCCCGCCGTCAGTCAGCAGCGTGTGCGATGGCTTGTGCCGCTTGCGAGGCTCTGATTTTAGTTTCTGTGTTTCCTTTCCTTTCTCCTCCTGCTCCCAAGACAATAAACGCTCATCCCGTGCTCCGTGGGAACTGGCCCCACTAGAGGAGTGTGTCTGTTCTTGGGTAACACGCGTTGGCTGACAGAGGGAAACAGCAACATTTCTGTTTTCTTCCAGCGTCTCCCACCACTTTAATTTTTCCCTATTCCTTTAGGGGAAAAAAAAATGGGGGCAGCAGTAACCTCTTCTCCTGGCTAAGGGATCTGAGGCTCTCCTTAGCCCTGGGGGAGGCTCCCGATGGCTCTTTCCTTGCCCGGGAGGACGCTGTTGTAATCCAAGGTGCATCCAAGCACTTCCTTTAGATCATTGCTACCATCCTTTGGTGTCTACAGGCCCCAGCTTGGCTCATACTACCAGAAGAGCCATTTTAATCACATCTATAGCCACAGCAGCAGCAGCTTCCAGAGTGCCTCGGGGTGGGCGACCACCCTGAACCTCTGTGGGAAAGATAAAAGAAACGCAGCAGAGAAGGAGCTGGTGAGCAGGTAGGAAAGGGTCCTTCCAACGCGCGAGCTGCCTGAACAGGGAAAAAAGTGACTGAGGAGGCTTCTGATGTTGAGTGGTGGCAGCGCTGCCCAGAAAAAACCAGCGCTGGCGCGGGCGGGAAGTCAGTGGTGCCTCGTGAGGGAGGCAGGTGAGCAGCGGGGGAAGCAGGGCGCCCTGCAGCCCTTTGTGCGGCCTCCTCGGGCCTCCGCGCGCAGCCGGCCTCCGCAGCCCTGCGAACCTTCGTGCGGCCTCCCCGGGCCTCTACCGGCCTCCGCGGCCCTGTGGCCTTTTGTGCGGCCTCCCCGGGCCTCCGTGCACAGCCGGCCTCCACGGCCCTGCGACCCTTTGCGTGGCCTCCCTGGGCCTCCGCACACAGCCGGCCTCCGCGGCCCTGTGACCCTTTGTGGGGCCTCCCTGGGCCTCCCTGGGCCTCCACGGCCCTGCGACCCTTTGCGCGGCCTCCCCGGGCCTCCACGCGCAGCCGGCCTCCGTGCACAGCCGGCCTCAGCGGCCCCATGGCCTATCGTGCGGCCTCCCCGGGGGCCCTGAGGGGCACGAAGGCCTGGGGCCTCCCCGAGCCTCTGTGCGCACAGGGAGG
>JAVCKT010002704.1:0-20989 GCA_032273925.1 Rhynchotus rufescens
ATGCTGCTTTCCTGTTGGAACTTCCCACAGTAATTTGATCAATATAGTAATGTAGGAAATCATGACAATGCAGCAGGTCAGAGGCTTCCTCTACCTCTGAGAGCATCTGGGGTGCTCGCTGAGCCACTACCTGTAGATGCAGCAGCCGTTACCAGGCTCAGCTCCACATCAGCCACGGTAAATGGGGGAGCAGGGGCCAAGGAAGTTCCCTTCGTTGTTATCCTGAGCAAGGGCAGGCAGAACAAACAACATTTGCCCTCTGTATACGCAGCAAGGATGGATAGAGAGGAGAGGTGGTTACTCTCCATGCACTCTCCAGCGCACAAAGCCAGTGGGAGGCATCCAACTATCTTTGCTAAAACTCTAATTAAAAAGAAAAACAACAATAACAACAAAATGACAAAACCGAAGAAAAGGGCACGTCAGGTTTTGGAAACATGCCATACCCATCGTTATTGTGGCATAAATAACGCCCTCAGTAACCTGCACCGCTGGCCTCGGTCCAGCCGCAGCAAGCCTAGCAAAAAGACCTGCACAGGCAAAAGGAAAGAGAAAGGGAGACAAAGAGAGAAAGCCACGGATAAACACATGGAAGAGCAGGTGAGTCAGTCTCGGCCAGGCCCACGCTCCTGTGTCGATGAAGGAGCACATTGTACAGCGGGACTTCAAAGAGCAACGAGGGGCCAGGAGACAGCTTCAACCAGCTCTTTTGAACAAGACAGATGCTTTTAGAAAAAACAGTCATCATCATAATTCAAATTAGGCTGGGCTGAGGAACGTTTTCGGTTGGAATAATTGTTGCTCAGGCGGCAGTTTTCCCTCACGTTGTGTTTTCCCTCTGCTTCTCATGGCACCCTTCAGCTGCACAAATGCAGCACGGGAGGGCAATGCAGAGCGCTGAGCACCTTGCAGCCCAGCAGCAAAGGGAGGCAGCAGCAACCACTGGCGCTGGAAAAGAAAGGGCAGAGGCATCCTCGGAGGAGAGGAGGGAATCCTGATGATGAAAGAGACCCCAAGACCCAACACCCTTGCCTGCCCCAGTTCATTTCAGTTAGTTCAACCATGGCTTGCTATACTGTTTTGCACTCCTCCTCCGACGCTGCACAACTTCTATCTTCTCAGCCCATCTGCGGGGTTGCTTTGATGTCTTTTCTTGGCAGTGCATTCACTAATTTTACTAATGTTCCTATTTTTGTTTAATTTTACTACGCCCATTTGTTTGGAGATGTGTGGGTGTCTTCCAAGGCTCACACTGTGGCTCCCTGCACTGCCTGATTCTTTCTGATTCAGCTTGCAGGGCTGGAGATGCAGGGGGAGCACAAACAGCTTGGATGGTTAGTGGGGTCATATTTTAGCATATCTGGCTAGAAAAGCTTGGGCAAACTGGTACATGTTAGGAATTGCCCTTTAATAACATCAGGTATGCTAAGATTTCAAGGTGGTTGGTAGCAAAAAGCATCACTTCATATCAGACAGATCCAAGGATGCTGTCACCGTCTAATAAGGTACGGGGGAGAGAACAGAGATTCCAGTTTCGTACTGGTTACACCAGTGGTAAGTGGGTGGAACCAAGACCTAGAGGTCTCACTCACAAGCCAACAGGTTTCGGCTCTGATTTCTTGAGTCAAACAAGGGCACCAACTGCTTCGCTGCTCCCCTGCATCCCCTCTGCTGCCCGCTCCTCGCACATCACCCCACTCACTCCAAGGAAGCGCTCCAAACACGATTTTACCCAAGAAAAATAAACCCAAATCCTAAAATATGGAGATTCTCAGCAACACAAGCAATCAACCCAAGGCTTCCAGTTGTTTCCTTTAGAGGCTCGTGTCGCTTCTCACTGCCACAGTACTGGTCAGGGCTGCACCTCGTGTCCAGTGGTACCTGGCATTCATTGAACAGCTGGAATTGGGCTAAGAAACTAAAGTATTTCATTTAAAAAGCCTTAAGATGCAGTGCAGAGCAGCAGCCAGATCTAACTGGGCTCACATTTCATGCTGGGATGTGTTTCCACCCCGGAGACTTTGCAGCTGGTGAGTAAGGAGTAGTGTTCAGATCCTGCCCCTTTCCTAGTAAACGAGAGGAGGATCCTTGTGGGACCCGAGATACCAGCAAGGGGCTTTAAAACCAGTGGGGAACAGAGTGCCAGCACAGACTGTTCCCTCATGTTCTTCTCTCTATGAGCTCCCAGATTCTGCTCCTGAGTCCTCCTGAATATGGTTTGGTTTTATCAGAATATCCAAAATATCCTTATTTAAAGTACAGCGGGCAGCAGATGCAGAGCAAAGGCAAAGTGCTATTGCTCATGGTAAGTAGCATCACTCTGCACATTTATATTTGTAAAATACCAAGCCTGGTGGTCAAACTACCATTAATAGCAGCCACTGACTGCACCCTCAGCACCCAAAACTGCCTCATTTTGACAGCACTGCCATCATTTGGGCTTCTGCTACCACTCTTGCAGGTCTCGGATCTCTCAGCTCCTTAGGAATCTAACTGGCCTGCACTTCAGTGAACCACAGGTAAATATATGTGCATCTCTGAGTAACAGGTCACCAAGAAAACACAGGTTTAAGCTGGGCTCCATGTTATCGATCCTGCCAGCCAAGACTTCTGATACAATGGGAGTTTGTGGAGACACAACCTGCCCTGCTGCCTGTCACAGCTGTGCCCTACAGACCCCTCGGTAAAACCCCGGACCACTTTAGCACAGCCAAAGTGGCACATAAATACACAGCAGAAAGCTGCAGCCCAGCCTCTCCTGTGCACCAAGCAGCACGTTTCACCCCGGCCATGGGGACTCTCCACCTTCTCTCATCCAAACCAGCAGCAATCTCTATCCCACTCAACTCCCCCGGACAGTGAGCTGTGATATACCATTCACAGAGATGTCATATGGCTCAGCCTCTTCATAATAGCCTTCTGGGGATTCGATCTTGGGGACCAAAGGCTGTTTTGTTTCTGGAATCTGCAGAGCAAACAAATAAGAGAAGTATGATTTTAGGTAAAGACAGATGCTTGAAAACAATGTATTTTTTTTTAAGCATCAACAGGTTGCAAGAGATATGCAAGGGAATAAAGACTGAGTATTAGACTGGTAAAGGATTCCAGTACGCAGGTAGTTTAAGAATAAAGAAGAATAAAGAAGCTTGGCAGCTACCACATAATGTACCATAATTTTTTTTTCTCTAATTTTTATGAAAACTCTGGAAGGATCAACTGGGATGTTTCCCAATAAGCAGCAATTCTGGCCCGTGGGTATTGCTGTGAAAGAGGAGCTCTTCCTGCCCTACAGATTCCTGCTAAGCTGGGGACGATGATCTACACTATGGAGAATGTTAGGAGAGAATCAGAACTGAAGATTTTGGGTGCAATCCTGGCTATGTTATAGTCTGAACAGTCGCCGTACCTCAGAGTCCTTTGCTGGTAAGAAACCGATAGCTAAAAATCTCTGTTTTAGGAACTATATAAGGAATCTTTAATTGTGCTCTGAACAAAAAAATGAAGGAAATAGATAAACAACACTGATGGAAAATAAGCCTTTGAAAAGAGTCCAGAGCTGGAAAATCCCTGTGGTGCCTGCCAAACCCCTCCCTAAACACAAGCAAGAACTGGCAGGAAAAACAGTGCCTTGATCCTTTAGAAATACCAGCACACAAGGCAAAAAAAAAGAAAAAAAAAAACAGAAGCTAAGAAACAAGCTTTATATTTTTCAATTAATTAATGTGGTTGTCGAATGTTAGATAACAGAGTTGGAGATGACAGCAGGATGAGCCCAGGATTACACTGTTTCCACAAACTATGGGATCATATCTCACCCATCACCACCCAACCATACCATCCCCACCAGGCCTCAGTGAGGTCACTCTCTCATCACCCACTTAAAATCATTCCCTTGGTCATCAGATAACGGTGTTTGTTATCTGTGTTCCACAGGTGCTCCAGCTGGATTCTGATCAAGATCCACACAAACCCAGTGAAGGTTATGGATCATATATGCTCCTTCCTGGCTCCCCCCACAGATGCTCCAGGTGCCCTGCACAAGAGGGGCTGGTTGGGCATCTGCATCACCGAGATATGGAGCAGATATGGAGATATGGAGCAGGTCAACCCCTTTGCAAGTCATGGCAGTACCAGGAAATGTAGGTTCAAAGCTGTCCCTCCTGCCCAGCATGTTGCCACCAAAAAGTACTGCTGCCCTACCAGAAATAGAAAGGAAGCTTGGACAAAAGAAAAAGACTTTCTGGTCGATAACTGTCCACAAAGGGGACATCAACTGAGCCCATCAGACTCCAGTCCTCGAAGGCAGCTCCAGGCACCCTCCAATCTCACCCATGCAAGGAGCTTTGCAAAGGGCCGGTATCTTGCAATGAAAGCTCCCTCCAGACCCTGGGAGCAGACTCTCATCTTGCTTTCCAGAGCCATGGAGGACACAGTGTCAGAAAACACTTGTCTCCGAATTCTTAAAAGCCTTGAGACCTTGCCCTGATGTGTCAAAGAAATAACAATAAACCCAGGCGCTCCAGAGCTTTGCTAAACCCCTTTCCTGGCCGGGGAACCTGTCTGCAATTGCCATCTGTGGTAGCCTCGCGTGTGCAGCCAGCTCACATTGTGTTGCAGCCATAAACAAGTTACCTAAACAAAGAAATGCTGTGGGTTGTTGCCTTTTTTTTTTTTTTTTTTTGACATCATCCAACCAGTGTCAGGGAAGGGATGGGGGAAGGACCTGCTCTGTGTTGTTTCCTACAGACAATGGAAGCCAACAGGGACTAGGTGGGACTGGGCCTCAGCTGCCCCAGAAGTTATTTTTCCTCTCCTCTTTCCCTAAAGGCGTGGGCTTCTTTTGTCTCCCTCGTAGGTCAAAGAGCATGTGCTGCGTTATCTAAGCCCGTGTGAACATTTGCCTGCTGCGTTTTGGCACAGCCGAGCTCGCAAACAGACGCTCGTGCGCGCAGGAGATGGATCCTGGTAGGCCGGCTCCATGGTTCCAGGAGCCACGTGGCCTCTCAGCGGACAGACCCGCAAAGCAGCAGAGCTGTCAGGGCTACGGGAGAACCAAAGGACACCAAGGTCCGAGCCTGGGACCTGTTTAAAGGCAGCTGGGACAACACCAAAGAAATCCAGAAACATCAAGATCCAGACAGGCCACCTGCTATGGTACCCATGCACGTGAGGGAATACTGGAAACAGCTCTTGCTGCAGAGCTTCATCTCCAAACTCTTCCTGTGCCTCAGAAGGGAAAATTAAAGCAACATCACAGGAATCTGGCAACCACTTGATAGTCCCATGGTCTGAAAACCCCCACCACATGCAGACTTCTGTGGTGTCTCCTCTTTATTAGACAAGCAACTTCCTCAGGCCCAGTCTGAGGACTTCACTAGGTTAGGTTTTGGAAGACAAAGTGTCACTGCCCTCTGTTCATTAAAGTCAAGAAGCTTTAGAAGGACAGCACTTTCAAGTCACTGACTCTTCCAACTGAAAACCCCAGTGACAAAATCCTAATCCCACAGATGCTGTTTCCAGTCCTTGCCAGATGGCACCTCCCGCTTGCTGGATATTCTCCCACCGTCTCTCTCACACACAGACACTTAAAGCAATAGAGTCGCTGTGGTGTTTTTTACAGACAGGCACTGTTTCCAGGGTACCACAACACTTCAGTGTCCTTCACCCAGGCTGGCTGAGAGACCCCAGCCTAACCCTGTGCTTCACCTGTGAGCGTGCTGGGCTAGCGTTCATTTAAATCAAAACTTGGAAGAAACTAATCCTGTTCTACCGGAGCTACAGACACAGCTGCCAACAACTGAAATATCACATCAGAGAACCCTTCAAAAACCATTTACTGCCTTAACATTGCTGAGTAACAAAAGAGTCCATAGAGTTCGTATAAACATTTTCCATCTCCTCTCCCACCTCCTGGCAAGGATTTGCACTCTCTGTTCCCCATAGCCTACATGCACATTGATCCTGCTTGAACCTGGAGCAGCAAAGATGGACATGGAAGATTCATTCCCCCACAGCAGTGGTTTTCACAGGGTAATTGGGACCGCTTTAAAGCTCTCCCCAGCCACACTCCTTGAAATATTTAAGTACATGGGAGTATTTAGGTATATTTGCTGCCAACTGATCGCTGACACTCCTCAGTAGCTCTCAGTTCACAGGTACATGACCATTTTATTCTAAAAAAGTTCATTCCAGTGGGCAGTGGTGGGGAAGGGGTAGTGCACAGGTTGCCTGGACGCAGAGCAGTGACTTAGCTAAACTTCTCAGCTGTCATCCAGGACTGTTTTCTTCCAGGCCCCTTATGTGATCTCCTGATTGTCATACTGGAAAGACAGCATGTGTTAGAGCCATCCCATGATACCCAGTGCTTGTGGACTGGTTTTCAGGACAGGAGCTCTCAGGAGAGGCTAAGAACATCAGAAGATCAAGCATCAACATCCAAGGGGTCCAAGTCCTGGAACAGTGCAGTGGAACTGCAGTGAAGCAGAGAAGATGCTTCACACTGGGCAGCTTGATGTCTTCCCAAGAAATTATTCTCAGCAGTGTGTTTAGGAGTCTCACTAGCACAACTACTCCTTCCACAGAAAAGCATTTGAAGAGAGCGCTTTTAATCTTCTCATTTTGCCAAGAGTTTCGTATTCGAAGTTCAGTATCAGTCAGATGTTGGGCTGGGGAAGGCGCTGCCCCTGCAGAGCAGCAGCCTCCTCGACACGTGGCTCCTGCTCAGCTGGCAGAAGCAGATGTGCAGGAGAGCCCCTGGTGCCTGGTGAGCACCGAGCTCCTCGGCAGCGCTGGGTGGTGGCCTCGGCTCTCTGCCTGCTCCATGCAGTTCAGGCTTGGTCACTCTCCTGCATGTTCCTCACCCACATGGACGTGCTGGTGAGAGGCCATACAGGCTCAAGGAGAGCAAGACAAGCAGCACATGAATGTGCCCTGGAGGAGCAGCGTGCTCTTGTGCTCAGATAGCTCTGCTCTCCCATGGACTGGCTTCTCTTGGGACACTGATTGGATTAAGATGATGCAGGCAAGAATTAGAGAAAGTAACCACCTCCTCAGCATCATCTTGGACTAGATGACCTCTGCAGGTCCCTTCTAACCTTAAGCATTCTATGATTCTATGATCTTCATTCCAAGTCACTGGTCACTGTAGAGGGGCAGGGCAGGTCTGTCACCGACACTACTCCTTTCCGCCCCTTGCGAGGCCACGCACTCGGGTGTGGGACGAAAGAGCGAGGCAGGAGCTAGCGCTGGTGTCCTGGTCCCCGGCAGGGGCTGGGACACACCTGGGAGCAGCAGGAGGCAGCGCGTTCCTGTGCTCATCCCACCGGCCAGGCCACACGTGCCCTCTGGTAGCCAGCACATCCCTCTGCTCGCAGGGACTGCCCGCTGCACGGCCACAGCCATCGCCTTCCGTGCGCTCCAAGGAATGCACCATGGAATGCAATTCCCACTCCCACTCTGCTCCGCGCTCCCAAACCCACCACAGGGGCCTGAGCCTCCCTGGGAGATGGAAGGGCTCCCTGCAGGCAATCGGACCCAAGGCCTCTCCAGGTTCTTCTCGGTGGTGGCCAGTGACAAGACAGGGGGTAATGGGTACAAACCGAAACACAGGAAGTTCCATATCCACGTGAGGAAGAGCTTCTTTCCTGTGAGGGTGGCAGAGCCCTTGGAACAGGCTGCCCAGGGAGGCTGTGGAGTCTCCTTCTCTGGAGGTCTCCAAATCCACCTCGATGCCACTCTGTGCCCCATGCTCTGGGTGTCCCTGCTGAAGCAGGGGGTTAGACTAGATGATCTCTAGAGGTCGAGGTCCCTTCCACCCTCAGCTATTCTGGGATTCTGCGATCCCCAGTCTGGCTTTCTGGCACAAAAGCAAAATCCAGCTGAGCGCTGAACTGTACCCTGATTAGGTTTATAACCACCCCATGGAAAAAATCTAAAGCTACTTTGTTTCTAGCTTTTTGCAGCAGGCCTTGGGAGAGCTGGAATGCAACGCAGTGCATCTCTGACACAGGCAGGAAGTGTTCCAAGGAAGCAGGAAGACCAAGGACAGGCCGTTGAGGAGGAATAACAGAGGGTCCAGCACCTTCCCCAGAGCAGGGCCGGGGCTCTCTGCTCGTGTTGCTGGCCTGGGTTCCTTGCGTTGGGAATACAGACTGTCCTGCACAGTCCTCTCGCGCATGCACAGGAATCCCAGGGCTCCCAGCAGTGCTGCACTTGTGCTCTCCAGCCTGCTTGTGCACCAGCTTTGGGAACAACTGGGATTTCTGGATGTCCGGCTGTCACTGAGCACAGTCACACTGCCTGGGGTGTCAGGCACCGTCCTGGCCTGCACCAGGCACAGACACCCACATCTTTTACATATCCAAAACGTAGAGCTCAGGAAAGGATGATACATGATCCAGGAAAACCATACTCTGGATGGAGCTTCACCGATTTACTCTTTTTAACTCACCAGGGATATCTCACCAACCTAGCAGAGCTCCACCCGAATAGCCATGCTGCATATTACGTATCAAAAACCGACCCTGGAGCCTTCAGAGGTTCAAATTCCCAACAGGGAAACGGAAGGAGCAGTAAAACATACCTTTGGAGGCGGGAGGTCTGGCAGGCTCTTCTGCGGAGGGGACGAGTGCACTCCTACATCTCCATTGCTCAAGGAGTCTCTCCGATCCAGAGCTGCAAGCCAGAAATAGTTTTAATGGTGACATGTGGCATTTCCCAGCGAAGCACTGGCTGCCCAGTGCAGTGCAGGTGCTGTTTAAGTCGGAAGCTGGGTGATAATTACAGACAGTGCAGCAGATCAACCATGTCATTTCGGGCTGCATCCAGGAATGTTGCACTAGAAGGTCCAACAAAAGAACCAGCCTCTATTTTTTACCTCTGGAAGGAAAACTGTGAAGTCCAGAATGGCTTGGACAGGGTGACTGCCCCTCCTCTCCCTCAAAAATACCATGAGTGACAATGACATGGACTGATGTTGGGCACTTCCAAATCCTCCCTCTTATTTCTGCTGCTCATTGCTCTGCAAAACAAGTTCTCAAGATCAGCCAACAACTGTAATTTAATGGCTAGTGAACCTCCTAGCTGAAGATGAGATGCTCTTAAAGCAGCACAGGCCAAACGCTGGAAACATTGCTGGGTGGCTGCAGAAGCACTCCCAGCTCTCCAAGCCTGGCGCTGCAAAATCAGCTTTTCCAAGCAGCTGAAAGCAGACGGGTTAATTTAAGGCACAGAAAACTTGTGCTCAGTCCCTTCCACCATCAGAAAATTCCTGGGTGGCCTCAGACAACTTTCCAAATCCCACGACCTTAGAGCCAGTGCAATACAACAGTACTTGGGAACAAGGGGGAGTGAGGCATCAAATGAAAAATTTGGGACTTTGAAAGTATTACCCTGTACAATAGAAAAGTCCTCTTTCACAGATAATATTTCTTAGTTCCATTTCTTCCAAAATACTTGCTAAGATATTCAGGTATGACAAACGCAGTTAAGTCAAGCAGGGGAATTAGGTGCACAGCCCACGCTGGGCAGATGCTCCCCAGCTCCCTGGTGACCTGCTCCGGCTCCGGCCACGTTCCCTGCGCACGCGGAGGCAGCCGAGGCACCGCGCAACGACCGCGCTCGCAGGAGCTCGGCTGCACATTTCTGGGCTGTAAAAATAGAAGTGGGAAACCACACTGCTTTGTTCAAATTTGGGACTTGTAAGCCACAACGACAGCTCTGCCCTTCCGTCCTGCAGCGAGCTCCCGGCTGACGGCACACGAGGCTGAAGATGGTCTCTTGTGACAGATTGCTCCCTGTGACGCAGGTCTCCTGCTCTTCCAGGGCTGGCTGATTTTGGCAAATCTGGAGGCCACGGAGACCCCTGGATCAGCAGAAGACCGCTGAACATCGCTGTCTGCACCCAAATAATGGGACTGCTGGGTATCTTGTAAAGCTCAAACTGATATTTAGAGTAGATGAATACTGGACACTGACTGCTCATGAGCCCTTTTTTTTCCTAGAGAAGCAGTTGGGTTTTTTTTCTAGATAAGCATTAACACTTTCCATGTATTTTCTGATTAAAAAAAGTCTCCCTAAGCCCTGGAATTTGGAGAGTGTTTAGAAAAGGGAAGGAAGGAGAAAAAAAAAGACAAAATGATTTCCAAAATTCACATCTGTACTAATTTTGTTGTTCATCTCTGCTCTTTGTCAAAGTGAATCGTTCCCCATGTCTGCGCTAGAAGGATCACGATGTGTGCCCCAGGAGCCTTACACCACTCACCCATCCCATCTCCCAGATCCTGCCTCTGCGGTGACTTCCAGAGGGCAGCAGCATCTGCTTCCCTGAGGAAAACCAAGGGCTTGAAACACAGAGACGTGCTGGATTTCCCACGCAAATGTCTTCATCACTCACTGCAATGCAGTGAATTCAGACACTGCGCCATAAAGAGGCAACTCAAGAGATGAATGTTCCCTGTGTTTCCTTACTGATAGAATCAGAAGCTGCCACAGTGAGCTGGGATTTTTTTTTTTTTTAAGTAATAGCATTTTTTCTTAAGGTTTTGGGAGAACTTTTGGAGCTGGTGCATTGTTGTTATTTCAGGAAATATTTCATCCTGTGTTGCTACAGCAAATGCATAGCAGTGAAGAAACCCAGCAGGGAATGAGATGTCCAATTGATCTCAGCCACAGGAGTGTCACCATGAGATCCCACTATAAGCCTTAGGTGAAGCAAAGGGCACAGAGCTATGGTGGTTACAGAAAGAAGGACTGTTAAGTCAGGGGGGAATCTGCATCACACCCCATAGCATCTCTGTGTTCCAGGGAGCTCTCCATCTGCTTAAAACTGAGCCTGCAGATCCCACTGCTGACCAGGCACAGAGACCTCTCCATCCAGCTACAGAGGCTCAGGGCTGCACACACAGCTGTAACTGCAGCTGAGATCCCATGCGTGTGTGTGACTGACTTCAGCGTTTCCAGTTAACGCAGAAGTTTTACTTGGACTAGGGAGGTTGCTGCAAACAGAGAAAGAGAGAAGCAACAGGTCCCTCAGGGAGTGCCTGAGTGGGGAGGTTCCTGGCCCTGACAGCACAAAGCCCGAAATAAGAGAAGCAACTCTAAAAATAAGTTGTCTGAAACTTCATGTGCAGTGTGCAAGCCCTGTTTTATCCACACAACCTATAAAGAAATGTATCTATTACTGTGCAGCTACCGGAGCTGCCAGCGGCCTCTGCAATCCTCTTATGGAGCTTTACAGCGTTACCCAGAGGTCAGGCTGGAGCTGTAGGTGTAGACTGGGAGGAGATCCTGTTTTCCAGAGTGTTTGAAGTTAACCCAGATTCAGGCGTAGGGTTTTAATTTTTAAACAAACAAACAAAACCACCACCACCAAAACCAGCCAAACAAAAACAGCTCTGAAAATGGAACTGTTCTGTCTATGGCAGGACCATCACATCAACTGCAGGCTGCACTGATGCATTTTCCTGTTTCGTCTGTTTAGACCGGGAATGTCCGGCTAGGGTCGCCCTCTGGCTAGGTGTGCATGAATCAGATTATGACTGACACACATTAACAAAAAAGAAAACATTTGCAATGAATATCAAAGGGAAAGGGCATTTTTGAAGAGTTACAGTATTTTTTTACCACGCTACAGATGCAAAACCCGGGAATATACACTGGAAATGAGTATTTTATCCCAGTTTAATTTCTCGGCTTGTGCACTGCACAATTCCAGCACCCCTGAGGAGATGCAGCTGCACAGATGGCGAGGGCACAGCCTGGGAATTCGCCGTGAGAGGTCATGACAGCTCAGAGCCCCTGGGCTAGCCAGCCAGACCCTTTCAAAGCCTCCAAGAGGTGAGGCAACTTGCTTCACGGCCAAAAGAAACACCAGGGCTTCCTTAAATATTTCAGGCACTGGAGCTGCAAGTCTAAGAAGGCAACATTTTTATCCTAAAATAGCACCCTCCAAAGGGCTACTTCCAGGAATAACCTCATGGTACTGGCACGGACCACAATTTTCAGAGAGATGCAACAAAAGTCGCAGCCCTTCCCATGGTCTGTCCATGCCCCAGCCTTCAGAGTCGTAGCAAAGACCTGTGTTGATCCCACTAAAATGTTGATCCACACGTGCCTTTACTGCACCATTAGATATGAAGGAACCATTAATTTTCAGCTCCCTACCTTGGTCTTGTTTCTCTTGGTCACCCTGTTGCTTATGGATGGTCACTTTGTTCATGTAAATATACTCCTCATCACCACCTGCAACCAAAGGGAAAAAATCAAGCTCTTTCTCTACTCCCCACTTTGGTGTTGATACGTTTTTCCACAAAGACAGATGCAAAAAGTGTCAGCCGTGAGAATCTGCAAGGACACATGTAGGCTGAGGCTACATGCAAAAAATCCCCAAGCAGTAACAAGCTGAAAAATTAAATGCTCTATAGTCAGGAAATTCCATAAGTTAAAATTTCTACTTAAATATTAACTTGGCCAAACAGTACATCCTGTGTATCTTACAGAGTGGATTAAATAAACTTAAGGTTTAACAAGAAAAACAGAAAGGATCAGGAATCTTGGGAATCTTTTGCTTGCAATGCTGGACACATAGCCGCAGTAATTCTACATAAACAATTAGAGGTCACTGCAAAAATAATCTCCATTTCATTTTCTCCTTCCAGTTTTCACGTCTCCTGTCCCTCTCAACCTCCAAGGAAAGGCTGCTTCAAGAGCCCTTGGCAGTTCCCACGGGAGCCCATCACCCCGTGCCCAGTTTTCCCTCCACGTACCGCTGGACTTGGTGTACACCCGCAGAAGGTCAGACAGGAAACTCTTCTTCACAACAGCCGTGCTGCTCAAGTTCTCCTTGTCCAGGATCCTCAGAAAGTCTTCAAGTTCTGTGAGCAGCTGCTCGAGAGCTAGGGGAGCAACAGGGACAACTGTTGGCAAAGCAGTTGGGTGAGGACATGTATTGATTTTGTATTTTCCAGCATCCTCTGGATTTTTCTGCCCCCAAATAATTAGTATTTAATTTTCCAACCTGAATTCTCCCTCTTGTTTTGAGAAGAAACTGAGACCTAAAATCTTAATGGTTGCTTTAGTTTGTTCAGACAGCACAATAATATTAGGCATGTAAGAGTCTTCTTATAGGAGCTTTTGCCCAAGGAAAGTATGAAGAGATTTTAAGCAGGAGGGCTGAGACTCCACGGAAGCAGCTGGCAAGATCTGAACTCTGGAATCTGAGTCCCTTTGTGCTTCATTCAGGCCACATCTGGACTAAGATCTACCAAAAGCCCTGTGTTATGACTCCTCTTTTCAGGCCTTTTTCCTCTTTTTCTCAGTCTATGATGATTCAGAAACATTTGTGCACACACCCGTGGAAAGAGCACTAAACCCATTCACAATTCAGTAATTTCTCAAGTTATCATGCTTGAGTGGTGACTATGGTGATCCTTGTGCCCAGTGAAACTGAGGTCAACTGGGGTTGAGGTAGATGGGACAACTTTCTGGAAAGCCAGTTGCACCAGGGACATCCCTTTATACCTGCAAAGAGCAACTCAGATGCTCGGCTCCCCAGCACGGAAGGCTAAGCCCAGCTAATAGGTTTATTTTCCTTCTGAGGAGGTGCCACTCAGCTCTGCCCATGATAAACCACTTCCCTGACAGGCCTCGCGCTGAAGAAACAGGCATTTAATTGCTCGCTTTTGTTCACTCCCAAGTTTGTCATGGGCTAATTAAGCAGCCGTGGCAGGATATCGTTCCAGAGGGGAAATAACAGAGCATTATGTGCCGAGAGGAAGTGCGGCGTAAGAAGGGGAGCATGTGGGAAAGGCTCGGAGAACGCCAGCTCGGGCCGTTCCTCCTCTTGGACTCTCCCTGCTTTGCTGCCTAATCGCTTCCTAATGCTACCAAACTGCACAAGAGAAGCAGCAAGCTTCTGTTTTCACAGCCAGGCTACGAAACAGGCTGCAACTTTTTACCCCACCGTCAAGAACCCAGTGGCTGTGAAATACAGAGAGTTTAAACAGGGCAGCCCTCCATTGCCTTGACCTTCAGCATTTCCATACCGTTTGCTACCACGGCTTCTAGGAGACCCTCACAAGATACCAGCGGCTCATTTTACACCCTCTGTGCCCAATTAATTCTCTTCTGCTCAGAAAAGGACCAGTGAAGAATGGAAAATGCCTGTATCGTGGTGGTTGGGTCTGAACGTTCTTGTTAGCTGTGTTTTACCCAGTTATAACCTGTAACTGAGAAAGTTGGAATTGTTTCTAGAAAAGCAACAGCATTTTTCACAAGCTGTAAGGAACGAGGTAGTACTTGGTGATGATAAGATTGGATGTCACTAATAAGTACCATTACATTATGAATTGTAGGCATTTATGGCAAACACTCACTACCAGGTTCCAAGGAACCTGCTTTTTCTAACTGTAAAGAGAGAAACTCCCACTAGGATAAATCAGAGCCTTACAGGACTCACTCATTCCTGTTAGTTCAAACCAGTGGACAGGACATGGACTTGTCGGAGATGATATCAGAAGCACAAGAAGTAGCAAATTTAACTCAAAGCTCCAAAAGGGGGTCAGTTCCCAACAGCTGCCTGCATGGAAGTCACGCTACTCAGTTTCTGGGGAAGGGGGAAAAATTCCCTTTCCCACCCCCACTACTGCAGAAAATGCCCTCATTCTTTTCCCAAGCATCCACACCAGCAGACACACGGAATCAAGCTCTTCTGAATAACACAGCCCATACAGTAGGTTACATTTTCCAGCCCACCAGAGCTGAATTCAGGCTTCCAGTGACTCAAAGCAACTCATTTAGGACATGATCCAGGGGCCATAAAGGTCAGTGGAAAGACTCCGTCAGATTTCAATGGGTTCAGACTTCAGCAACTGATGAGAGTCATTTTGCTCTTCTTCAGCAAGAAGCAGGACATAAACACTCTGCTTCCATGCAAATATCCCTTTGATCTCAGCTGCACGTTCCCTCTCCAAACCTGATACCTGCAAAAATAAACTGCCATTGAAATGAATGTGACTATTCATCCTCTCCTATCAGGAGGAGACGCACTAATCCTCATCAGACAGTGACAAATGCAAAAGGGAAGAGGGATGAACACGGAGGAGTCTGAAAGATGTTTTGTGCAAGCAAAAACCACAGCAGGGCCCCAGCAGGTCAACAGGACTAAAAACTATTCAGCATTAATGGACATGAAACCACCTCAGGATTTTGAGTGCTGGCCTGGTATCACCTGAGAATCTATCACGCTATCCTCTAGTGACAGAAGATACTGAACTCGCTAATAGCAAAATGAGGCTGGTGGTTATTCAAAGCAGCCCGAAATGCATGGCTCTCCCTCAAAGCTGTATTGTTTTGCCCTTTTTATCTTAGTAATTTAGGAATATTATCAGGTAAAAGGATGACTCTTGGCTAGGTTTGTTTGCCCGTCCTCAGGGCAGCGGTGAGATGCAAGGAACACATTTGCAAAACCAAATGAGCAGCAGAATGAAGATAAGAGTTCAGAGCACAATACACATCAATGCACTTCTCAGAGGTGCTTTGGGAAAATCTTCCTGCACAACTGTGCAGGTCTTAAAAGTCTCATAGCATTTATTTAGGAACCCCCAAGTACGATAAGACTGAACTGATCTTTTTGGGGCTCTTGCAAACAACTTCACAGCACTTAAAACTACTCATCAAAACCAGGAAATTATCTATTATCTTGCTCAGAGACTTAGCCAAGGTCACCCTGTAAATCTCTGCTGAAGCCAGTCCTCTCAAGTCCTAGGTCTTGACCGGCTTTATGTCCTAACAAGGCAAGGCACATAGGTAGGTGGTGGTACTAGATAGCACAAGGCAGCTCATATCACACTGATATCTTCTCTATGGCCACAAATATCAGTTGCTGAATAAAACCATGAGGATTTCCCAACACGCGGTGGGCAGCGATGCAGGAACAGCATGACCGATGCATGCAACCTGGATGATCTGCACATGCAGAGAGCAGATGATGCCACCAAAAAGAGCAAACTTCAAAAAATATACAAACCATGAGGTAGGAAGGAAGCTTATAGGGTTTACAAATAGAACTACCAGTTCCTTCACCACATTTAATCAGAGACTGAGCAACTACATCAGCAAAATACCCTATTGCCTTTTACTCCAGAGCTCCTAGGAAGCAGGCTGACAACACAGGACGCTCTGTGCGAAGGTTGCAGCTTTGGCTGAGGCAATGAATTGCTTGGGAGCTGACTGAGCTGTTTCAATGGCAATTCAGTGGCAGTAAGACAGTGAAAAGGACTTCTTCTGGCACCAGTCTACAGCCACTCTTTGCAGACAGAAAGTCTCTCGCATTACAGCAGCAGCTTTCCCAGCTCATGTGATGCTAGAGCCAAAAAATGTAGCAGCTTGCAAAGCCCCCATTGAGGGAGCACATTCCTTATAAAAGAGCTGCCAATTTTGCCTGACACCAAGGTCACTGAAAGGTAAATGACCATTAAACTAGATTATAAAAGCCATTCCTTCCAATAACCACTGGATCTTTGTCATTTTCCTACAATAACAACCTATGTCTACATCTAATTACTTCATGTCTTGGCCTTATGAGGAAATGGAAAGACGGGCTCTCAATGAACTTTCAGTCAAGTGTTTTAGTAACCACTGAGCAGGATTATATTAGCCCATTTAATTTATATTAAATTATTTATTTTATCAAGGGAGAGGGGCCCCCAACCACTGGACAAAGAACTGTAATAAGATACATACCAAAAGACAAACTTTCCTTTACTGAGATGAGAGGTAGAAGATAAGGAGTATCCTTTACTAGCAGGAAACCAAGGCAGAGATAGATGAAGCTATTTGTCCAGGGATGTGTCTGCATTCTCCATCAGATCAGGAATGCAACCTGGTTTTCCTGTGTCCCAGGCTGCAGCTTTCACTTCCCAATCATCCTTCCTCAAACCCTGGAGCACTGAGAGATTTCCCACACTCCATCCAAAAGCAGAGGCCGGATTTAGGGTGTTGCTTCCCATCAGCTACACGAGACTGAGTCAAACTGTTGGAAGGCAGCACTGTCCCCAGCATCGCTCTCTGTTCGAGGGGAGGTTGTAAATACCTGTGGTGCTGCAGCCTGCTTCCAAAGCCTTGGGGAGCCCAAAGCCAGGGGAACCTGTGATGGGTACGAGGATGCAGGAGAACCCTGCAGCCTTGGAGGAACCTCCTCTACAGAGAGGAGCCTTCCCGGGACATCCTTTCAGTGCCGGCCTCCCCTCCGGCCCAGCAGCACGGGCTCTGCCCAGGGCCGCTTTGCCAGAAGCTCTTTCTTTTTTGCCCTGGTTTCTTTCTTCTCCCCTGCACAAAATCAATAGGGCAGCTGAAGAGCGCGCAGCGGCACAGAGGAAGCTTTCACGCCGCTCAATAGCTGGTGTTGTGAGCAGAGCAGGAGGACCCAGCCCAGGCCTCCTAGGCTAATTTAGAGCTTTGCAAAGGCCAACTGTTGCTGGAAGAGAGAAAAAGTCATCTCTGATGACAGCTAAAGAAGCCTATTCTCCCTAGCTGTGAGGAAAGGCAGATGTGTTGACAGTGACAGCTGTAACAGCTGGATGACCCTCACGCGAGGCTGCCTTCCAAACCAACAAGGCGGATATTTCTTCAGTTGGACCCTCCTCGTCCCGCCTGCTTCAGAGTCGTGCAAGGGAGGAGCAAAGAAAACGCTTCAAGAACTGCCAAGGTCAAAGCCCAGAGCTCCTCCACCCTGCTCCGAATGCCCCTGTCCCCAGCACACACAGGCAGCGAAACGGCAGGATGGCCATAACGGGATGGCCATAACGTATGGCCATGAGCTTGCCCATACACCTGGTAGCCTGCAGGGTCATCGGCACGAGAGGAAGCAGGGACAGCCCTGCTGAACCGCTGAAGGCCACCGCGTTGAAAGACACCTGCCCCATGCAAAGCCTTGCCAGCATCCACCTTGTCAGCAGAAGAATGCAAGTGCGTGTGAGTTAAGGCCTCCTAAGTGGGTTTCTATAATCATGGAGCAGCCTTCGCTTCACACTCCTGCAGTCACTGCAGTGCATTGGAGAAGCTCTATTAGATTGAAAAATAAAAGGGAAAAGTCACAAAATTGCACCAATCCCCAATTCCTCTAACTAGGAAAACTGTAAAACTGAAGATCTCCTACTATAATTTAGCAGGCTGGGTTAGTTACAAGTACTGCTACAAAGCTGCTTGGTTTTCAGAAGTAATGACTGCTTATACGGAAGAAAAACAAATAAAGAGAAAAAGAAAGACTCTCTGACGTCCCTAAAATCCAGTTCTACCTGGCTTCAAGCGCCCTGCTTGGGAGCTTGCCTGTGTTGCAAAGGATGAATCACAGAAGCAGAGGGGCAAATACAGGGCCTATTGGTTGCAGGCTGAGAACTGCTGAGATGGGCCCGAGCAGCTCTGCGTGGGCTGCTCTGGCCGGCCGAACAGGAATCACATTGAGGAGCTGGCAGCTCGAACGCAGGAACTCTGAACTTCAACAACACGGCAGCAGAAAACGCACACAAAGCTTCTCAGTGTGCTGAACAAACAGACTCCCCTCCCCTCCGCTGCAAGATGAGAAACAGCATCCAAGAAAAATTAAAAAAAAAAAAAAGAAGAAGAAAAAGGAAGTGTGAAAATTATTTTGTCCTAAGGCATTTGCACTGAGCAATCTTGCATCTCTTTGTGCCATAGTGCTTTATTACACACAATAGATGGTGTAGGCATGGAACTTGGGGTGAACACAGTGACATCTGCCTTTGCAAAGGGTCTCAGTCTTTCCAAGGCCCATCAGCTGGTGAGTCATAGCCGGTCTCGCTCTGCCCATCTAATTTGCTCAAATCTGAAAGCAGTCAGTGTCTCTTCCATCTATAATATGGCACAGTGGTAAAGAGCCCCTCAAGCTCACAGGGACCCCAGGGTTTTATAAGGCTGCAGATTTCATGGCTGTGCTCAGGTTGTTGGTGATATGAGTGAGCATCAGCGAACGCAGTCACGTAACCAAGTACTGTGCAGATCTGCTTGGGGACCTGGAGTGTCCTGCAGTGTCCCTGTGCTAAGTGTTGCATCCCTGAGTGTGCCTGCGTGACCACGTCACAGCACTCGCAAAACACGGTGATTCCTTCTGGGATGGGATTAAGATAGAGGAACATCAGGGAAACAACAGGGGAGGGGATTAGAACAAGATAACCGGGAGAATAAGCTTTGGATCAAAGTAAATCAGAAACGAAGGTGAATTGGAAAGATCAGGACCGTGTCAGGTAGGTCAGGGCATACACTAGGGTCTTCAACTAGGGTAAGGGATCCCAGGAACAGGTGATAGTTGGTTCCCTTCCCAGGGGTCAGGAAAACAATCCTGGATATTATGAAACAGAATTCTTGCTTGCTGCCAAGTCTCAGTATTGAAGCCTACAGTTCTGTGGCATAAAATGACAATTTTCTCTAAAATCCATGCCACCAATGATTGCCTCCTCACCCCACAGTCCTTTCTCCTGCTTCTTCCCTCACTTTTCTGCTCCATTTTTCTGCTATGCTTTGGGTTCTCCCACTCTGTTTTGTGAAGCTTTAACTCTCTCTCCATCTCACTCCCTAGAAGACCATGTGGTTGACTTCACGGCTGGGGCCCTGGTGACAACCTGACCCATAACTTAAAGGACATCCGTTGTTTGTAACACATGTAACACGCAACTATGTCCAGGAAGGGGCGACTAGGAAGTGCTTGGTCAAATACAACAGCTGCTAAAGACAAAAACCACACAAAGAACTAAAGGCCACAGCACAAGTGTGCTGGGTTCCACTCCAGAGATCCAGGGCAGAGAGGCACTGCACAGCGAGCTGCTCAGCTCAGCCTTGCAAGACACTTGGCCTCCTCCTCAAGGCAGAAGTTGTTCCATGGAGGTCCTTCCTCCCTAAAATGGTCTTCGAGTAGCCTAAATTTAGGGCTGTTCTAGATCTGGAGAGGAAGATCAGCTGTTCTTAGAAGGACTCCTGGCCATGACTGTAGCTTTGTCTGCCCAGTCTGTGCCTGTTGCTCTTTCCATGCTGGCTGGCTACATCCAGAGGAAGGCAGGGTGTATGCAGATGGGGCTGCACCCCATTGCTCTCCACAACACAGAACAGTGGCTGTGTTGACCAGCACAGTGCTCTGGCAGAGCCCTTGGCCACGGGATCGCTCTTTCCTGAGGAAAAGCCAGCCTGGGGCAGCGCCTTGGCAGAACCGGGCCTGCCTCCGAGCGAGATTAGCCATCACAATGATGGTAAAGACAGCCCTGCAGCAACACCCTGCAGTTTGCACCACATCAATGCAAGCAAAGGCAGCTGACTGCCAAAAACATGTGCACAGATTTCCTTCTCGCAGGCAAGAAAGAAAATGAAGGAAACTGCAAGAGGTTTTCTTCTTTTTCTCCCCGCTTTCTGTAAGGAGGACATGCGCATACACATACTCATGCACACACCCTCTGAACACCTCCAATTAAAGCATTTTTCCCACCACTCTGAATAATGGCATCATTAACAACAGAAATATAGCAGAAGAGCCTTTATCTTGCTTGATAAGGCAAGAACAGAAGTGTCAGAGAGGCAGATGTGGCCGCAGCCTTTTCCTCGCTGTTCCTTCTAGCCATGTTGACCAACCGTAACCACCAGGGCTCAGCCTGTAGCTCCACTGCTGTGGAGCAGAACGACTGCACCAGACTACTGCACTGGCATGGGAAAAAGTGGACTTCTGAGGCAGCCTGGAGTGTCTCAGGCTGATGGACACTACAGCAGCTGCTGTTGATGGAGCATTATTTAGAAAGAAATGTAACAGTCCTGGGTCCAAATATGCCACGCAGTCCTCATCCGTCATCTTCTTCAGCGTGGCTTGGAAGCCTAAAAACGAGGCGGGTGCCATGTGCAAAGCAGATATTTCCTCTGAAATCCCAGTACATAAACATGAGCAGAGATGTGCTCAAATGAAAGTAAAAAAAAAAAAAAAAAGTCTACAGACATC
>JAVCKT010002706.1:4771-33744 GCA_032273925.1 Rhynchotus rufescens
AATATTATCATACACAGTGAAACACTTTTTCTTAGGTGCCGATGGCATCATGATACTGTAATCCTTGTCCCACCCCCTTCTCTGCACAGCCCCCCGTGGTGTAGCCTGGGAGGTTACACCTTGCTGGCTACACCACGCGCTGACCAGGCAGAAGACTCCTTCTGGACAGATGCAGATGCAACAGGGGGAACCATTAGCTACGTGGCAAAGTGCTCGTGACAAACTGCACGAAAGGACTGATCCGTGGAGGGTGCTGTGAATGAAATTCACCCCCCCAGAGGGCACCAGCCGGGGTCACCCACCTCTCGTTTCGAGATGTCCATTAGGACGGCGGAGCTGGTCAGATGGTTGCACTGGCAAGCGATATGGCTCTGGTTTCTGGAGAACAGCTCACACCCTTTGGAGGACCAGGCACCTGTCCCACCAATCCTGTGGGGCAAAAAAGGTCATTTCTGAACATCAGTCTGAGATTGCTGCCCTGCCTCCCACTGCTGTCACTCTGAGGCAGCTCTGAAACCTGAAAGGTCACTTAGTACTGGGGCAGACAGAACTATTTACAGCTGTCACATGCCTTAAAGAAGATTTTCAACTTAAAAAGTCTTGAGCTAGAAGTAGTGTCTGGCATCTGATTTGATTGCCAAATTTCACAGTTTTATAAAAAAATTGTTTTAACAAAACAAACTTTGTGTTCGTGCCTGCCCCTGACCATACAAGCAAGAAGACAAAGCAACTACACAGTGCAGATTGTGGAACTGGCCATTGCAAAGAACTGTCAGCTATGTGAAATATTTTTAAGTCGTCCCTGCTTCCCCCAATTTTGAATTGCTTTTAACATGTTTATGCAAAATATGTTTCAGCAGAAATATGATCTCTGTCATAGAATTCCATTAAAATAGACAAGAAAATGTTTAAAATAGTAGATAGCATTTTATACCTAGATCTCTGGTATCAACATTGTGGAGGAACTGCTCCCTTAGAAATTCTTCACTGTGCAACCTTGTTTAACTTCATCAGTTTAAGAAAGGATTTTGTATCAACAGTAATTATTTTATTCTGAAGTCAATGAGTAATAAAAATCCTCTTGCAGTAACTGAAGATTTTAATTAAACATTACAGGTGATCTTTTTCATTGAGCAATAAAATATTCACTCAGCTGCTTTAATATCTCTTTCTCTTGTAACAATCTCACTTTTTAAAAACTCTTTTGTTACATGCTCTTTAACTGCACTTAAAGGAACATAGACAGCAATGCCAAAGCAGCTGCTAACAAATACTGATGAATCACTTTGGAGCTAATGAGTTATTCAAGCCCATAATATGCTTAAAAAATATGATAAAGCATCTGCCATTCCCTCATATGTGGTAGAGTCATCTGTACATAGAAGCAAACAGGATGTGAAGAAATTGCTTATCTAACCTTTGTGCTGCTGTGCTATATCTCTGATTGCCTTACTAGCAGGCAAATGGAGTAGCTGGTTATTGCTAATAGACAGCTGATAGATTTTTGTTGCCTCGTTGATATTTTTGATGATATTAACTCAGTAAGGCTTTCTGACCAGAAGGCCAACATTTGCTTTTCTTCTTCTCTGGCACAGGATATTCCCTTTTAATGGATTTTTCCATAGGCTTACTAAAGGCTTTGGGTCACTGGGGAAAGCAGTAACAGCTACTCTTCCTTCATTGCTGGGCTGACAATATCATCCTCTCAGCATCTGGTTTATGGTTAAAATTTGCATACGTAATAGTCACAATATTGTGAAATCGTAATTTGCTGAGCACGTAGTTACCTCTCAATAAATTTTCTTGTATCTGCACTCTTGAAATATATGCAATGGGATTGTTATGTTTTCACAGTGCCATAAACTCAACACAACGCTTAAAACGACATGCAGTTCTTAAAAGTTCTTATAGGTCTTTCCTTTCTCTTTCCCAAACGCAAAAGACCTTAATGAGCTATTTGCAGAATATTTGACTACCTCTCTCACACCTCCCTCCTTGAGAGTCAAGTACTTCTATCTGACAGTGATATTTGACAGTGTGGCATCAGCAAGATGGCCAAGATCCCAAAGAAGGTGTTTCCTTCCTCTCCACTTTTTCAGTAAAATAAATGCAGCTGATAAATACAGCAGCTGATAGAAAGAAAAAAACAAGTTGCTTCTTACAAGCACAACTGTCTTTGGGTTGACTTTTAACTCCAAAATGAGCTTTGAGATATAAAAAAAATCCAGTCTTACCATTTTATCTGAAAAGTTTCAATCCTTTTTACCAATATGAAGACCAACTTTTGTAAATTTTTGCACTGGCCCTGGCTGAGGTATTTAGGTTAGCTACCTGCCTGCCTTATATTCTGTCTATGGTCACTGGAGTGTGACAGAAGATGTAACCCACAAAAGATTGAATTATCCTCTGAGATATCCTCCTAAAAAGAGAGCTAAGAGCAATGAGATTCCTGATTTGTGGATATCAGGTGAGTGAAAAAGCCCAGCATTTGAGCTGGACTCTGCCCGTATATATTATGAGCAAAGGGGCGTGAGCAAAAATCAGGAGAATGTGAGATTTATAATCACTGGGTGAGAAAAAGTCATGTGAGAAGATGGCGCTGCATGAATTTCCTAGAAAGCACATGGCTAGTCCTTCATTTGAGGAGTTATGGTGGTTTTATGCTCCTTGCCGATGGGAAGTGATCATCTGGCTCTATTCCACAGGAATTCATGGTGAATGAATTAAAGCAGTAGCGATCATGTTCTCCTGAATTAGCTTCCTAGCCTAGACCTCTCTGCTAGAGACAGATCCCACCCAAAGCCCAAAAGCAGGCAAGGGACGTACGGGATGGAGTGATTCCAGAAGACGCAGACGGGCTTCGTTCGCTCCTCCGTCTCCAGCATGGCATATTCCACGATGAGGGGCTTTTCCACTAGGTTGGGTGGCAGCTCCCCGTCACTGTGAACAGCTGTGCTCACCACAGGTGTGTTAATAATGGGGCGATTTGGCAATCTGTAGAAGAAGAAAATTTCAAAATGATGTAAACATTGAAAAAAGAAACTGGTAAGTGCTGCAAATAAAAGGTTTCCAGATGCTTCCAGTGAGAAAGTGAAGTAGATGCACAGCCAGAGCTCCACAGAGCTGGACTTCTAGAAGCAACTGGCACTACTGGTTGTTCTCCCACCATGTGCTGCAGGAGGACGAGGGACAGTCCTGCAGGGATAAGTGCATCGTGTGTGACATTCAGTCAGGAAGGATAATCCCACCTGCCTCTGCGGTGCACACAGAGCAAGCAGAAGGGCTCTGCACCATCTACAAATGGATCCAAGCTTTACCTCAGGCTCCTTCGGTCGGGATCATAATTCTCAGGTAAAAGGTGTCCTAGCGATCGGTATATAATGACCATGGCCACTGTATATTGGGTCGAGTCATCGGGGTGTCGCTTCCTTCGCTTTGTAAATGCGCTCTCAGGACTCAGCCCATCACCATTCACCTTGGAGAACAATCTCTGGTTTGAAGGCTTCATTGTAGGTAACCCTAAGAAATTAACAGAAATACCACAGTCTTTCCGTACACTTAACAGCTACTATTTCACCTGGCTTTTTTGTTTATTTCAGAGACCCTGCAAAGCAGATGATAGACAGTTTCTATGCACTCCCAAACATGCCACCTATCTCCTTGCATGACTCAGATTTTTTATTTGCTTCTTCTCTCTGATAATGTGGCTCGGTTCCCAAGGCTGAATTCTCCACCTCCCACATCAGGCTCTCGTTGCTGCCTTTCACTGCTTCTCTCCATGCACTTGGCTGTCACCCCAGCTTCACATCTGCCCACATTCCTGCTGTGCCTTCAGACAGGAGCTCTGCTGCACCTGATGCTGCTCCGATTCCCTCTGCTTTCTACAGGCTGCCTTGAGTTCCTAAAGGGCTAGAGCTGCACATTGCTGGTATCTTCTGCAGTGGATAGGAAAACAGGTCACACAGCAGGTAACTCAATACCAGCATTATTAGCACTGAGGTCTTGAAAAACCCCAACTGTGAAGTCAAGCCTTGTGTTATCTTCCTATAACCCCTTCTGAGGTTGTTTTCTGCTGGGAATGCACAGGGAGCCCGTGAGGACTCAGGGAGGTGGGAAGGCGACCCGAGCGGAGCGTTTCTCTCATCGGTGCCTCAGTTTGGGGGCTGTGAGGAGACCTGACAGACAAGCACAGCCAGTTACGCAGCCCCTCGCGCTCCCGGCACTGCCCGGCAGGCAAAATGCCTTCGGAGTCTGCACAGCTGCTGCCTCCCTGCAGAACGTTCCCATGTGCTCTGGCCCCAGCTCTGCTCCGCTTCAACGGGACCCACCAGGCTCGTAGTCAGAGCTGCCCTCCTGCCGACAGCAGACGGGTTTTACCTTTCCTCTCTGAGGGCTTGAACAAGGTATCGGGGAAGATAACAGATGATTCCAGATCTTTGGGGTAGTCCTCTTTAATCTCGTGAAATCGCGGAACTTTAGCTCCCGTAAAATTAGATTTGTTAAAGATGTCAACAGCAATAACTAGAGAAAAAAAAAAAAAAGGAAAAGTTTCCCCATAAAATGAATTCCTTCAAATAGGATATGAGAGCAAAATAAAACATAACTGAAAGGCTAAAATATCTGCATGACACAAAGAAGTGATTTGAACCAAAAAATACAAGTGTCATGATACCATTTTTTACAATACCTTAAATCACAAATAAAAGTTTATGTTTCAGCATTATGTCTCATTTATAAAATTACAAATATATATAGATTACACAAACAACAGAAGGTAATTCACAAGACAGTATCTCCTACTAGGAAAATAGTACTACAAACACCAGTAATCTAAAGAGGACTTCTTCCAGTTCCAGAGTTGCCTCCTGTATGGAAGGCAAAATCTGCTGCTTTAGAAACACACCCTTTATACATCTGTTAAATTGCAAAATCACCTAAATAAAGAAAGTAACCTGGATTTTACCTGGGAATACTTCTTAGTCCTATGCTAGTCCTCCTTGCTCTGCACTAACAGCTACTTTCTGGCTCCCCTCATCAGCTCTGCCTGTTGCATAACTGCCAAAATATGTAAAAGCAGCTGAGTTGGCCTTAACTTTGCCATTTAAGAAAAGTCACCTGAGTGCCCATTTCTATGTTATAATGTAAGTGAGAAGCTGGAAGTACTGCGGATAACTACACTGAAAGCTGTGATGCACAGCAAGTTTCTATGTGAAGAAATATCCAAGTTAAGATCTGCAAATTCCCATTCCTTCTCCAGACTCTAAATAACTCCCAGATGAGCCATTAGGAGACTCCATGAACACCGTGTTCACCTGGAAAAACTGTTCAAAAGCAAACAGAACACATTCAGTGCAGAATTGCCTCATCCCTCCCAAGCCAGCTCTTTTGTACTGAAGAAAAGCTCTCTGAGAAATCAGAATTGACAACCTGCAAGAAATATAGGGCTTTGTTTTCATCTTAATTGAGTTCAGCTAGATTTTTCTCAAAGTGAAGATGAAAACATTTTGATTCTGCTAGCCCTAAATCAAAAGGCAACATCGTGTTTTAGCTTACTAAACATAATGGAACTATTTCAGTTTGGCTCACAGCAATAATAGTTCCCCTCTGGAGTAGATGCAGGCACCTTATAAATGTTGCACTTGGAATGTCTCATGGTTTTGCTTTTGTCTAGAAGCTAAGATATATATATATATTTATGTATATTTATTTATAGGATATATATGATTGCCCATGCTAAATGGGCATGTAACTGTGGACATGAAGCACTCTGAGGATAAGGTTTGTATATAATAGCAATTTCCCTTAATATACTAACTAGTCTAGCTAGGAACATTATTTAGATAGCTCTGAGAATCATAGAAATGTTGGCTGGGAGAGACCTTGGCAGGTTACCCTGTCCCACCTGTGGCTCGAGGCAGGATGAGCACTAACAGCATCAGGTCAAATCACTGGTAGCTGGTGAGAAAATGAAATAGGGAGCGGGAGAAAATGGGGAAGGAGGCAGACCAGGTATTTACAGCCTGCTGAATGTGCAGAGGTTAATGCTTAGTTTTCACAGAGGAAGAGATTATTATGTGCCAGGACACTGAAGTGAATAAGTGAGTTTGGATCTCCAGTAGAATTAATAATTTCAGACACTGGGTCTGTGATCTGTGAGGCATTTTGTAGGTTCACATGTGACACAGCCCCCGGTGCTACCCTTCCCTTCCAGGTGCAGCATGGGCACACGTGGCTCAAAAGATGATACCTTCACTTAAAAATGTTGGACTTAATAACAAAACATCACATGGAGCAACGTGCCCATTCCCTGCTGGGTACAGCAGCCTAAACTGAGCTTGGCCCACAGGGAGGACAGAAAAGATTCTGCAGCTCCAAGGTTACTGAGAGATACAGATCAGTGCTCAAATGACTTGAAATAAATGTATTGATGAGACTGGAAAATACAAGTATTTTGTTTCTCAGCAGATATTATTAAAAAAAAAAAAAAAACCCTTAGTGCCTCTTGGACTCATTTTTGAAGCTCTTATGATACAACATGGCAATTTTCAACACAGATACTCACTCATGTTAGTGGCAACGATGACAAAAGGTCTCAGGTAGGTTTTCCTCATGTTCTGAGCCACATTGTTGAAATACTCCTCGTAGTGCCGGAGCAGGTGAGCGCTGCCCCCCTCCATCCGCTGAATTTGCTCCCACTGCTCCTTGTTGCTGGGGTCCAGTAGAGCACTTCCCACTTTGATAATGTTCTGGGGAAAAAAACACAGGCCTAAATTAGGAGGCAAACAAAGCCCAGGCAATCAAGCAAAGCGTTGGATTTCAAGTGAGGAGCACGGCAAGTGATTGGCATTACTGCCTCAGGTGAGCATATAATGAAATATTTTAATCCAGGCATGTTCTACTGCAGCCTTATGAAAATATGCACACCAGTTACTCACCCCGAGGTTATTTTACATTAAGGAAATCCTTTCAATCCTTTTATAAGCAAAGTAAGCCAAAATTGGAGACTATAAAAGAAAAAAGTAGACAGTTCTCTTAAGACAGGAAACCCATGAGGAAAATGCAGAGGGAAAACCTAATCATATTTGCTTTGTCTCAGAGAGGATAGACAGGAAAAGCAGAGCGCTTGCTACGTACACTTAAGAACACACCTAGGTAAATGACAACAATATGCTTAGTTAAAATCAAAAGAAATCCATCAACAGAAATATTACTTTCTGACCTATTTTGATTTTTGTTGATTCTTGACTAATTCTAGAAGCTTACATACTAAAGAATGAAAAAAGCAAATATTAACTTGTATATATCAACTTGGATTCGCATGAGCGATTATGTTCTTCTCCTCCCATTTTTATGTTGCTCACAAATGCTGTTAAAAAAGAGAATCTAGAAGTGGACCTAAGCCCCTTCTGCTCTTTGCTATAAGACTGGAAGGGGACACTCAGAGGAATCCTTAGCTGTAATGGACAGAAAAAACCCTGAATAAGAACAGCAAGTGGCTTAAATGAGAATCACGAGGATCCTGAGACCTTTTTAATCTTAGTGTACACATATCCTATACTGTTATGCCAAAATTATATTCATAACTGAGGTCAAATCTGCATAAACTGTGGTAGGTTTTGGTAGTAGCTGGGCCTTTCACAAATACTCCAACTAGGAGAAATCCCCTGGCCATGAGCAGTTCCACGAACCTCTCAGAGTATCAACGCAATGGGGACTGCTTTTGGTGCACCAGCTCTCCACTAGATATGATTCAAATCTTTCAAAGTTCCAGTGTTTCAAAATGTTTCACAAAGGGAATGTAAAAATATTTGAACCGGTAACTTTTTTGTTTGTTTTAAGACCAAACAGTTAAAGGGTTATTGATTTCATGCATGTTTTCTGTAAGGAAATTCTTAATCTGGAAATTATAGGCCAAGTACGATAAAGATACAAGGACTTACTCATTTTTTCACATTTTTTACAAAAAAAAAAAAGGCAAAGGGATTGCAGGAATTCCAATGTGAAATCACACAGAATAAACCACCTCAGAATTAGTCATTTAAATGAAAGTGATCCGATTAGGCAGGTTTTCCAACAAAAATGGAATATGATAGCTAAGGCTATTTCATCCAGGAACAGCACATCAATTTTTATTTTTCATTTTGGGAAATGTTACTTGTGGATGCCAGTATGATGATGTGTATGACAACCATGCTTTGCATGCTATGTGTATTCTACACACACACACGTGCACACACACACTGTGTGCGTGGACCCACAAATCCAATGAGCAATTCCCAAAGAAGCACCTAGGCAGTGCTGCAAAGCTCAACACAGGCTCAGGAGAGCAGGCAGCTTCTCTCTTACTTCATTGAATTCCACGTCCCTGGTGGCAGCCAGGTCAAAGCCCTGCTGCTGGCTTTCATACTGCAGGACCCTCATCATCATCTGGTAAGCCGTCCTCACGTCATTCCCATACAGGCTGCTGGTATATTTGGTGGCATTCTGCAACATCTTCACAATCCGTATGGTTTTGTCTCCATCCAGTTTGGTCTCGTTGCGGGAAAGCTTTTCATTCTGGAGTGCAGACAAGAATGAAGAAAAAGCCCAGGGTTTTTAAACACAAAACTAATAGAATTTATTTCATTCTCGTTACAAAGGCATTCTTCATCATCTAGGGAATTCTGGCACAAAGGAGTGATTTGACAACAAATGTAGTTCGTTTTGACAAAGACTGAATAGGACAATGCAATGCAAAACATGACTTGGAACCAGAAAAAATACAGGGTTGTGATGGGAAATGCAGGATGCAAAGACTCGGTCAAGAGATGGTATATGGGGACACCAGGCTGCAGAATGAACTCACGGTCACTTACAAACTGAAATGAAAAGCTGTATGAGAAACTATGCAGCTAAACATTAACATTATGTGCTTTAGCAGTATTGAAACAAATTAAGCAATGTATAGATGAACAATTAGCAACAAGTTAACAAATGAAATCCAAGAAAATCTCTCCGAAATCTGAGGAAAAATTGCAGCAAATCACTTGGAAAGGTCACCATGTTAGATTATCATCTATATAAATCAATATTGTCTATATGAGGTCAATGAAAACACAGCAAATCATACCAAATGCAGATTTGGAGTGTCAATATTCAGCAGATACATACTAGAGTGCCTGCTTCAAAATTTGGCCATTGTATAAGCAGCTATGAATATATCCTTACCAGACTTCACTAAATTTGAGAAATTATTTGTCTGTGGATTTTGCTATGTTCCAAATGTATTCACTACATGCAAACAGCAGTTGGTCTTGACTAGTTCATCATACTCTGGAGTACTAAATACAAGAAAATGCAGCCTACCATGATCTTTAGCTCCATGAAAGTGGTGGTGGTGCAGTTAAAAAGCTCAGGAGGCAGCCAACCCTTCTCATTGTTACAGTGTCGAACCGCATTCCCTGGAGGAAACAAAGCATTAACAAAATCCAATCTTCTGAATTGTTCTGAATACATTTTCGTGTGATTCTTCTTGCAAGCTCCTTGGAGAGCTGCACATATCTCACTTTCCAAACTGCTATCCCTGTCTGAGGAAACCTAGAGGTTACTGATATATCCAAATCATTTTCTCCGAGCTCTAGAGAAAGGGAGGCAAACTTCAGTTCACATAGATAGATCTTTGCCTGACACACTAGAGATTACACTGGGGTCAATCACAGAAAGTGAAAACTTAGTGAGAAAAGTTACTTAATTCAGCTTCATACCGTTTAACAAGGCAAATGTTCACTTATGGGAAAAAAAAAAGAAAAATCATTTCAATCTCCTAAATTCTTCAGAACAGGAGCTTGTTTGATTAGGAACCTTCCGCACACCTAGGCTCCGTGACATACCCTCTGGTAACATTTGCAGAAGTTACATAATCAGTTATAATTCACTGAACCTGAACAGTGCTAACAGCAGATAAAAGCCACCAGGCCTAGAACTCAGACAGAGGTTTCATTTCCCATAGCACAGACTTCACAAAAGGCTGTAAACACAGTTTGCAAATCTGCTTTGGTACTCGGAGAGATAAACACTACCAGACACACAGAGAAAACTGCACTGTCGTTCACTTGCAGTATAAAATGACTCATGTGCTTGATAAAATATGATTTTCAGCAACTTGAATGATGGTGTAGAGAAAAAAAAATGTTTGGTGGAAAAATAGGAGTTCTGTTGTAACTCTTAGCTTTATTGGCCAGGAATGCTAGGAAAGCAATCATCGCATAAATGGTTTTCTTCATTTTAAATTTGCCCAGAGGAGCTCTAGCGCCAGACATCATGTGTAAACCATTAGAAACTAAAAGTTACACGTATAAAAATTGCTTGATAAATAGAAAACAAAAAAGCTGACTGTGAAAATACAGATTCAGACTTTCCCTTCTTTGCATATATTTACGTATATGCTGCACTTTCGTATTTACTTTTTTGCTTCTATTCCAAAGGTGTTTTAACAGCTCTTGAGGTTTCACTAGGTAAACTTTTCATCTCATGACTTGCATAAGCTATGTTGTAATCTCTAGACTTAATGAATTAACACCTTACCCTCTGTACATGGTTTTTCTCTTTATTTTTTCTCCTCATAGGCAAGCAGATAGAATTGTTAATGTTTTACTCAGGGAACTTACCCACTGATCCCTTCGGACACGGCACAGCAGCTGGCTGCCCAAACTTGGTCTGTGGCCACCAAATACCAGCCTCAAAAGCTTTGGGACATCCATTGTATATTACTGAAAGGAGGGGAAAAAAAAGAGACGATGCAGTTTTGCTGGCAGCATAAAATCACACAGCAACCACGAGGAGATATTTACACCTGCCAAAAGGCCCTTCCCAAGCTGAGTTAGGGCTTTTGCTCCCTGTGATGCTGTCCAAAGTGCAGCCCATGAGCTGCTCCTTTCCAGCCGTGCCGTGAGACAGGTTCAGGCAGGGGAAAGCTGGGGATGACGAGGGGAAAGCTGGGGATGATGAAGGGAAAGCTGGGGATGATGTAGGCATGCTGGGTTTTATATCTCTGCCTGCTCCTTTGTCATGGGACTGGGTTGCTCATCCACACGGAGCAGGGGGACGGTGGCTCCCCAGGCTTGGTGCTGGTGGGAGGAGAAGGGCAGAGGGGGCAGCAGAGCCGGTCTAGGGGCTGGTGCTGGGGTGGTGGCTCCTGCAGAGGACACTTGGGCCTGCACCAGGCCCGAGCGATGCCTCGGGTGTAACTGCACCCGCTGGGCAACTCCTGCTTCCAGCACAACCAGGATTTGCGCATTTTGCTCCCCACCAGCTCCTCAGCCGACCATATTTTCATTTGATGGAAGTTAGAGGGAATACTAGGACTTTTTCAATCCCTGTGGCTCCTACTGACATGGATTTCAGAGCAGGGGGCTGGGTCAAGGCTAGGGCAGCTCCCACCACCCTGATGCCCAAAGCCCTGGCCTGGTGTTCCCGTCCCGGCCGATATCCCGCCCGGGGGGTGGGAAGCAGTGCCAGGAGGAGGTACCTTCGCAGCCCCTGGTGGTCACCTCGGCGAAGGGGTTGTCGCAGCGGTTGCACTGCCGCCCGATCACGCCGGCCTTGCAGGGGCACTGGCCCGTCTCCATGTCGCAGGTGCGCGTGTGGGAGCCCGAGGGGAAGCAGTCGCACGGGTAGCACGTGTCGCTGCCCTGGGGCCTGTAGTAGTTGGCCTAGAAAGGACCAGCACAAGGTTTTGGGGTTTTATCCTGCATTTCCAGTGTTTCTGAACTACTTCCGTGTGTCAAAAAAGCCTTTCCAGTTACCCGGGTAGAACGCTGCTGGCTACTTCAGCACAGGAAAATAATTATGCTCCTATTAAGAAAACCATTATTACAACAGGAAAAATAATAGTTGTGAGAAGTGTATCCTGCTGGTGTGACTTGCAGCAGCCCTGGCGATGAGGAGGAGCAGGGGCTGCAGGGCCACCCTGAGCCCCGGGCACCCGGCGTTCCGGCCGCGGCCCACGTTATTCAGCCTGTGCTCACGGGCACTGCCCAGCAAACGCATTCCCGGAGGGCTTGTGGTTTTCCCTGCCCTGCAATTCTCATCTGCTAGGGCAGAACAAACTAATAGGAAAACTTCCTGCACTGCCCATTTAAGCATGATGTAGAGGGAAAGCGGTAATCACGGACTGAAATCACATCTTTAAATGCTTTTGATCTGAGGCCTGATGGGATTACACAAGACAATGGTGTTGGCACCCCTCTGGCTCAGTGTCACCGAGCTGCTGGTGTCATTTAGGAAAGGCACACGGGCCAGATTCACTGCCACAGTTTCAACAGACATAATTGCTCTATCCTTCAAATCTGTTTCAAAACTTATTGTAAAAACTGCACTGTAAAATCTATGGGGAGGAGGCCAGCTCCCATGCTGGGTATACCTACTGTCCTACAGATCAGCTGCAAAGTCCTCTTCAGCTCAGCAGAGTTGTCTATGAGGAAAATGTTTCCCTTCTCAAATTTAGCTCAAAAGGCAGGGCTTTTGCTCACCCACTGTATAGAAGAGAGTTTCACCCAGTGGGACTGAGACATTTTATGGCTATTACTCACTTGCAATATAACAAAATAATCACCACCATTCCTCCGTTCGCAGGGCTGATCTCCCCTGATAAATGGGGCTGTACTTCAGAGAAATCAGAAGCCAGGATTTCTTAGATTCTCAGTTTTCTCAGATTTGTTTGCCATTTGCATATATGGTAAGAGCTGCACGGTATGATTTTGTGAGGGGTAGTGCCAGCAAAATTTTTAGGTGAAGATTAATTATGTCATGAACATACATGATGCGAAGAACAACTGTGTGTCCTTTCCTTCAGATATTCAGCTGCATTAGTGATATAGTTATTTTTTAATCTAAAGAGATTTTGCTTACCTTGCAACGGCATTCTCCATTAGTCTTATTGCAATCAGGATCAAACCCCTTGTTGGTCTCACAATTGCAAGGACCACAAATGGGATTTCCCCACCAGCCTCTGGGACAAGGCAAGTCAATCCTATAAAAAAACCCATCACATTGAAATTATACTTCAAGCTTGCCCTTAGAAAGTGAGAAAAAAGGGTTTAGGGCTGGTTAAGGGGCCCTGACTGACGCCTGGGCACTGCCAGGGCGGGCGGTGGTGCTGCCACCCGCTGTGCCACAGGTCCACGTGGTTCTGTCCTACCCCTGCTGCTGGCACTGGAGCTTGTCCAGCCTCAGGGCACACAGGCTCAGGGGGCAAAACTGGCTGCAAACTGCCACAATGAGGAAGAGTCACTATCTTCAGCCAATCTGGCTTTCTCAACCAGCTCACCATGGGGTCAGAAAAGTACAGTCACAAGGAAAGGGTAAGAAACATGTGGCTGGGGACACAGAGGAGAAAACTGTGGCAGCTTTTTTGAGAAAGTCTCACACCTCAGTAGGCTGCATAAAACACCTCAGTGGGGGAAAGCTGCCACTGCTTCTGAAAGCAGCATCTTACCTGTCTCCTACCCCTGGCCTGTCTCCTAACCTCGGCTGCTTGAAGCAGCACCATGGCTATTTACAGGCTGTGCAGCAACCCAAAATCAACCTCACTGGGAGATAACCCTCGTGCTGGCCAGGACAGCTCTGGGGAGAGGCCGGGATGCTCAGGCCTCTCTAGCTGGAAGTGCTCACTATGCAACAGCCTGGAGACTGCACCCCCAGTGCAGTACTGCACACAGGAATCCCCTCCCTGCTTAGGGAAAAAAAAGCTGCTTGCTGCTGTCTAGAGGGTCATGATGAAGTTGCCTTGTGCTAATGGCTTGTAGTAATTGCATGGTTTGTATTTCTAGCCTTTATAATACAGGAAAACAGTGCTGCACTTGACATATGTTAGCAGATAAGGATAAGGCACAACCCCTCCACACTGCTAATCCAGGGGAATGAAAAATGAATTTGGCCAATATTGCAAGGCAATATAGCAAAGGAGGAGAAAGAGGCTTGCAGTTTTCACAGGGAAGTCCTGAGACTAGGGAGCTCGCCATGAGGGAATCAGCAGGTTTCTATCACACGACAAGACTCACACCTGCCAGAAGAAGCAGCATTCTTTTTTTGCCAACCCATGAAATGAATCCAACCTGCAAAGCCATTTCATCTGGGCAGGCCACCTAAATGTGTGCATTGCTCTGCATGTGCTTGGGGGAACTGCTAGAGAGGGGAGAGCCAGCTCAGGCCAGGTCAGCCCAAATGCAGAGGTCAGATGCAGTGTAAAGAGAGCTCTATGGGCTTGGTCCTTGCAGTGCTGACGAAAGACAGTGGCCTGGGAGTATATGGAAATACATCACTCATGGTCGATGGGAAGAGAGCTCAGCAGTCCCAAAGGCAGGAGGCCTGTGAAGATCAGCTACTGTGAACACTCCAATAATGCCAGGGCAGACAACTACAGCAGGACAAGCAAGAGCAGGGACTGCTGCCTTCGGAGCAGAGGTACCTGGAAAGCTCAAGAAACCAAAGAATGAAAAGCAGTCCCTTACTTGCTCTCGCAGTACTGCCCGAAATAGCTCTGTCCGCACTCGCAGGTGTAGCCGTGGGATGAGCTGGGTTTGTGCACGCACGTGGAGACATGCTCACATGGGTTCAGGTTACACACATCAACGCAGTCTCGCCCAAAGTACCCTGGGGAGACAAGGTCATAAAATTACAGAAACCACTGTAATTTATGATTTGCATTTCTCCAAAAGACCATCTATTTTAAGCTTAGGCGCTAATAACACATCTTCAATAATCAGTAGATCCCCCTCGAGATACTGTCAAAAAGAAGGTGCTCTTTTTCCTCTCAGTAAAAAAATGATAGTGAGCTGTTCTTTCTGACAGTCTGCTGACATGCGTGGGGCACCCTTGGGTTGTCAGTTCCCAGTTTGATATTCAGACCATGTGTTACAGAGAGCTTTGTATTCTCTCCTCGTGTGTATGGGAGGTGACTATGCTGGGTGCTGACAGCATGTGCTGGGTACATGCACTGAAACAGAGAAAACATTCAAAGCATCTCTATTAGGATGCAGGGTGTGAGACAGAAATTGAACAGCAGGAAAGACTGGGAAAGAAAGGAAAAGAAAAAAGGGGAAAAAAGGGGGTATATTTAAAAAGGCCTTTGGAACAGATACTGTTTCCCTGTTTGAATGTTAAGTTGCCTGGAACAACTGCTCTTTAGTCTACGACTGCAGCTTCTAGAGTGCTGCAGAAAAGCAGAGAGAGAAACCACCAACTGGAAGAGGAAGAAGAATCCGTGCTGTGCAAGGTAATGCCAAGGAGATGCAACTGCAGCTCCGGATTAATGTGTGTGGTGGTAGCTGTGTTACCTGGGTCGCAGACACAGGAGTAGCTGTCCCAGTCGTCACTGCAGTAGCTGTGCTGAGGACAGGGGTTGGAGTCACAGGGGTTGTCCACTTCACAGCCCTCCTTCACATTGATCTTGAGAGCCTGTTTCATGTTGAGTGTAGCTATGTTTGTGGATGTTTCTCCCATTCTTACACCCTGGTCACAAAAGACAAGTTTTTTAGTCATAAAGACAATATTTAAAAAAAAAATACTGTACTAATTTATCTTTTAGGATATAGTATCATATTTCCCACTAACTCCATTAACCTATGAGGTCCCACCTGAAGATATGAGGCAAAACCAGATTTTTTTCAAATGATGGTCTTTGATCAAACCAGAGAAGCTGAAGAAAAAAGCCATTCCTCTACAAGCTTAGATTTGTACTTGGGAAAGTGCATGAACTTTACTATTTTGATTCTTAAAATATTTTGATGGAGGAAACAAGAATGTCTGGGGAGGTATGAAAAAACCCAAACTCCACCCTCCTTCACATGAGTATTTTCTTGTAAGTTCAAAGCTGGCTGCTATAGTTGTCATCCATACCTGCATACAGCCATAAAATCCCTGCTGAACCGAGATCTGGTCTCCAGAGACACCTCCCACAATGATGCTTTTCATTTTCAGTCCAGGCAGCTGATTTCCAATCTGCACAGTGCTCTGGTGAAGAAAAGGACAGCAGGTAAGAGGCATGATCATCCTTGGTAACGCTGGCAGAGACTTTCTGCAGTGATGAAGTCAAGCAGGAGCTGACTACAGACTAAAGAAAAATGCCCCAAGCAGTCAGGAGCTAGACATCTGAATGTCACTTTTTTCCTTTTTTTGTCACCTTTTTTTCATTAGGCTTAATAAAATAATGTGACTTCATTAAGCACAAGAACATGGCTCACAGCTAAGGACTTTTTCACAGTTCTTTAACCTACTTTCTCCTGAAAACACTTCTGTAATGCTTAATGACAAAATTATGATGCTGCCTCACCTGGTACATCCCATAGTCCAAGGACATGACAGCCAGGTACTTGATGTCTTTTCCATCTTTAGCACTCTTTAGCTCTATTAATAAGTGGTGCCATTCGCCGTCACTGACTCGTGACTGGGTCATCTTCAAGCTAGCAACTTGGCTCAGGCCACTGTACACTTCAAACTGCACATAGCTGTTCAGTATCTGTTGAAAAAAAATCATGTCTATTTTTTTGCTGTGTATTTGTTTAGAGGGTGAGATAAAAGTGCTTCCTAAACAAATCCCAAAGGGAAACACAGAAAATGAGACACTTGCAAATAATGTCTATAACGTTCGACATTCTAACTTAACCCATTGACAGAAAAAAAAAAGGCATTAAAAAGGCATTTTTCTCATTTATAACAATGCATACTTGTACCTTTGTTTAAAAACATGATCTCCCTCCAAAATATCTAAATTCTAGAAGGATGGAAAGTCAAATTCTGAAGACGTTATTTGTATGTATGGGTGCAAGTTTGGAGAGGTTGACTAAACAGATCTGTAGATTCTGTGGCCACATCCACTGATACGTGGGTCACACCGGCATGGGAGAAGAGAGAGAGTGGAGCGAATTTCTTTTCTAAGCAGGAAAGGCCCCATTTTTCACCTGAATGTTGATCTTGGAAGCAGCTCCAGCATGTGCTTGCATCAGCATGCCGTTGACTTTGCGGGTCCTGAACATCAGGCCGATGTACCAGGGCACGGAGATGGTTATGTCGAGGTCGCTCCAGATGACGACGCTCTCCCCGCTGAACCGCTGAGGAGAAGGCATCACTGCACACCAGGAGATGAGAGAAACACTTGATATCCTTGGAGGCAAAGGCTAAGGCAGGGAACAACACTGCAATGGAGGCTTGATGCAAGGTAGGTACTCCCTCTTCCCCTGAGCTGGCTTTCATTAATTACAGGGTAAGATTTGACCCAGAGCAGTTACTGGGAACAGCTAAAAATATTATAAATTCACAACCCATCTTGGTTGTGAACAACCCATCTCAGCTCTAAGACAACACCAACTGTACTACCCAAATGAGAGATGCTCCCACAAAGCCAAATTCAGTGTCTCTACTGATAATAACTTTGTAAATGAGCAGCTGGACAAAGCAGGAAGCATGAGGGTAATACTTACTACAAACATTTTCAACATATCCTTGGTTACCTGGTTCTAATTAACCAGATTAAACAGAGGAAATGGATCTGGGTCTGCAGGAAATATTAATTAATTTCAAATACTCCAGGGCCAGACTGATCATCTGTGTGAGCTACACAGTCTTTTCATGGGGAGAAAGTTCTTGCAGAATCACCAAAATCCTCTCCCTTAAACATCAAGAGCTGAATGCTGCGATGCTGCCCTCAGCTCTGCTCCTGCCCAAATAACAGCTCCTACACGGAGCTATTGATGAAAGCCAAGGAAAAGCACTTCACTGATGGAAAGCAGAGAGACATCCACCCTGCAGGCTGTAAAGTGGCTTAGAATGGTGAAATCACTGCAGAACATGGAGTCAGGTTGATGTGAAATGGCATTGTTTAAAGAAAAATAAATCAGAACTGCGTCCTCTCTGCTTTGCTGGTCTCTAAAATGGAAAACGGGGTGTGTGAAGGAGTACAGGGGGCAAAAGGACAGTGCTGGCCACAAGCCCTTTCTGTCCCTATTTGCAAAAACGCAAAGTAAAGTATCGTGGCTATCAGTAAATGATTGCTAGCCAAGCTTGAGCGATTAACTCCATTTACCCTCTCTAGGGTTGTGGCCGGGTGACTCCTCCTTGCTTCTTCAGGAAGGAAGGAACTAACTACAACCCTCTGCTTCCCTATAAAACACACCTGCTGCTTCTTCCTCATCCCTCATTAATGAGGTTTTACACGTATAGCCACACTGTATTCAACTCAAGAAAAAAACAATAAAATTGAAAGTGCTCTTCCTCAGCAGAGACTGCCTTCTCACCAGGAAAGGGGTGATGAAAAACGCACATTCGTTCCTGGTTTGAGCCAAAGCCCAATAAAGTCAGCGGGATCTTTCCACTATTTTAAAGGGGCTTAGGACCAGGCACTTTTACTATAAATAAATTCCTAAATACTGCCAGGCTCTGTGGAACTACTTTGCTAATGCAAGTAAATCAGTAAAGTGGTAACTATTAATGACAGTAGGTCAGATAGCACATTTACTAGCTAGATGATCCCACAATTACTCCAAATATATCTGGGTGTCTTAGTCTTAGCTGCAATCTTCCATTACCTACCTCTGGAGCATAGCAGCTTGCCACCCATGCTAATGACCACGAATGAAAGGTGCAGAGCTGCAATATGGCAGTGATTTGTGTCTGCACCCACAGACCATCTGTCAAATACCTGAGGGGAGAATGTAAAGAGGATGGGGCCAAACTCTTCTGAGTGGGGGCCAATGACAGAACACGGGGTAATGGGAGCAAATTGAAGCACAGGAAGTTTAATATGGAGGCATGAGGGAGACCTTCCTCACTGTGAGGGTGCCAGAGCCCTGGGCCAGGCTGCCCAGGGAGGCTGTGGAGTCTCCTTCTCTGGAGATCTCCCAAAGGCGCCTGGATGCCGCCCTGTGCCCCGTGCTCTGGGTGTCCCTGCTGGAGCAGGGGGCTGCACTAGGTGATCTCTAGAGGTCCCTTCCAGCCTCAACCTTTCCGTGATTCCGTGCACACGTACCAGGCAGGGAGAGGCTCGTGCATCCTACCTTGCTCGCAGTTCTTGCCGCCGTAGCGCACGGGGCACTCGCAGATGTACGTGTGCCACTTGTTCACACACGTGCCCCCGTTCTGGCACCAGTTGCTCTCACAGTAGTTCCTCTGCGCTGCACAGCCTGCAAGCCAGCAAAACAGTCACTCGAAACCCCCTGACACTTGTGTCCTTGGGCACAACAGCCACATCACCCCAGGGCATCCTCGGCTCTTGCTTTAACTAATGCAAAGGCTCAGAATGACTGTAGCTGAGTGTCTGTCAAGGATAACTCACTTAATCATTGTAGCTTTTCTTTTTTTCATACCCTTGAAGTCAGTTAAGCAGAAAGTTTCCACCAGCTCAACAAATGTCAAACTCATAAAGAAAAATCTATCAAAGGTTACTGAATACAGTCCCCAGTTTGTAAATCTTTGGGGACCAAGAGAAAAAACTAGGGAAATACCACTGCTTGCTTGTCCTGTTTTCATATGCTTCCCTTGGAGTCCACAGCTGGCCATGGTGGGACGGAGCCATAGGGACCAATGCTGTGACTTGGGATCACTGTCCTTAACTTAATGTCACATAATTAAGATATTTCCCAGGGAAAGCCAACATGTGGTGTGACAAACTTGTGCAACACTACTATGAACTTTGGTGCTGAAACATATAGAACATCCTTCCAAATGAGAAAAAATATCCATCCAGAAAAAAATACCTTTTTCTTTTGTCATACTCTTCCTGCTATCTATTTTCATAAAGTAAATCCCTGTGTTTAACTAATCTTAGAGGTATAATCATTAATAAAAAAGAAAGCCTCAAACAAAAGAGCAATTTGAAATTAGTGTTGCAACTCCCTTTGTAATCCATGGTCAATGCAACACATCTAAAAAAGCTGCAATTTAGGTATTACAGAAGAAAGGGACTTTTCATTCCTCTATTAATGGCCAGTTTTGTGACAGTGAGAGCACTTTGTGCATCAGAGCTAATCATGGTCAGTGATCCTGGCATTAGAAACCACACTGGGAACTCAACTTCATGAAGCAAGCCCCAGCCTTCTGGGGCTGCTGAATTTGATGTAAAGGACAAGCACAATTGATGAAAAATCATTGAAATCATTTTCCTTTCTCATGAACTCATCTCATCAGTTCTCAAAGTGATATTTAATGGGTAATTATTTTTTTTCCAAGAGGAAGGACTTATTTAGGGGCAAACTCCTGGCTGAAATGGCAGGAATGCAGAAGGTCTAGACAAGTCCTGAAGTGTCACTTGGTGCTGCAAGTGGTGCACACCATGCTGTGGCTGTTGGCCTGTTGGGTGTGCATCCTTGGCACCAGTGTGGATTACACCTTGCTCAAACAAGCAAGGTGTGCAGGGAGCCTGGGGGTAACCATACTGTGATGGGCAGGAGCCTGGTGCCCCCCTGTATAGCCTGCAGCCAGGACCCCACAATAAGGGGACCAACAGGACACGCTGGTGCTCTTGCAGACCCCTTGGTGCCATGGGGTTTCCCACTGCATCTCCCCTGAATCCTAAAACCCTGTTACACCCACGAATGCACTGCAGGGTGCCTTTTCTTGCTGACTTTGGAAGATGCAGCAGTTTCTACCTGGCAGGGTGCCGTTGTTGGCTATGAAACTGGCCATGTCAATCGGCTTGCTGTCAATGGAGAGGTTCCTCATACAGCCGATGAACTGTCTGTTGTGCACAGGGAAATCCTCAGGCAAGTTCGGGACACCGCCAAGGAGAAGGGGACCCGTCAGGTCCAAAGATCTAGAGAAACAAAGAAGTGGTCACAGTTTTGGAGCTCAAGTTTGTTTTGTTGTGTGTACCTTGCTGTTTCCCAGAAGTTCATTTGAGATGTTTAAGTTACTGATATTGCCACATACTTCCTTACAACTATACCTGCCTTTTCAGGGCTTGTAATTAAAAGGACTTATCAAAAAACCAATCAATCTCAGTGTCATTACAAAAAGTTTGCAACCTGTAAATTAGGAGTTGTCATACACATATCGGAAAGCAGTGATCTGTCTCTGACAGTGGGCAATATCAGAGAAAGGAAATGAAAGTTCTGAGACAATGTCCAGCTGCAGGACACTTCTGATTCCAGTTCCCAGCAGTTACTTTACACTATGCACCAGAAAATTTTGATTTTGATATAATGACCTCATTATCACAAAATGTTCAACCTTTTCTTAATCCTCTGAAGATCTTAGTCTTAATAACACTTGGTTAGTTTGAATTAGCCCTAAAGTTTATGATGTCCCCCTTGTCATTTTAGTGCAGTATGTGTATCTTAAAGGCCTTAATAATTGAGTATTAACTCAAATGATGGCAGTAACAAGCTGTTCAGCCATGTCCTTAATAAAGCTTAACATTTTATTTCCCCTTCTCTCCATATTTGCATACTAAGTATAGAGTTTTTTGGAGACAATGACATAGATATTCAGATTTTTTTTTGATTCTGTAAGCAATTTAGACACATATCTGTATAGGAGATGATCAATGTATTCCTCTCACTATGCTAACTCTTGCAGTTGCCTCCACCAAATTTCATCTACTCAATTAAAACTTGTCATTTTTTTTCTTGGTAAACTGCATTTCATTCTGTAGTCTAATCTGTCTAGGGGCCAATCACATATCGTTGATTCTTCCCTGAAATGAGGGAGCGGGTGGAAAAGGCATGCAGAAAATCCTTACTTTTTCGATCCAGTCTGCGTGCCTTGGGCAGCGCACGTGTAGTTGCCGATGAGGGTGCCGAAGCGCACGGCCACCGCCGTGTCGCAGTCATCCACGGTCACAACAGCCACCTTCTCCCCCGAAGGGCCATGGGGAATTCCTAGTCGCCCAATGTTGGGCTTCAAGAAACAAAGGACACGTCACACGATGCTAACTGCTGCAGTCACCTCAACACTATGGTTCTTTTCATGCCTGGAAGGGGACTAAAAATGCATGTGTGAACACAAAAGCATTAATGTAAGTTGACTTAAGACAGACTGGCAAGAAGAAAGCAAATGGGTGACTCTAAAGGGCCTTCACACCAATGCCATACAGAGCATGGCCAAAAGTGACGGATGGTTCACTCCCATGGATCATCTTCACAAGATGAGGTTGTTTTTGTCCAAAGAAGGACAATGTAAAATGATGTAGAGTACAGCTGAGGTTAAAGGCTGTGGCAAGAGGTTCCTGATGAATGGGAGGGAGCTGAGGTCGAGTGTCCCCTCCATTCGGGATGGGAGCACAGGGACCTGCTGCCTACGGCTCAGCCCGCTGGGATCCCAACATTTCCAGTGACCATTCCATTTCCAGGAGTAGAACAGATCAATGGCCTGGAGAGGCAGCAGTCAGGAATGAGGCACGGAGCTCACTCCGGCTGACCCTCATCTCTGAGGCAGGAAACTCCTCCCCAATGACCCACAAACCACGCTGGCGAACACAGGCCACAAAACTGGAATTATCAGACCAAACTTCATACATCTGCCCTTATAGAATTTCTCCTAATCACTCTGCTGTGAGGAGGAATTTCCCCCAGAAAACTGGGGAAATCCAGTGATTCCAGGAGTGAGGAAAGCCCACAGAACTACAGAGATTTGGACCCTAACCACCAAATCCTCACGCTTTTTAGGCTTGTCCCTTCACTGCTGTGCAGCTCCATGGACTTCCCTAAGAGAAGTGTCTTCCACCGAGGGCACGGGGATGCCTCCCGGCATGAGGACACTGGGCTCTGGCTCAAACCCACAGCATAATTTGAAAGCTGTGAGGTGTTTTTACACCTTCTTTAGCTGGAGCCATAGGAGGAGAGAAGATCCCACACTGGGTGTCGCACTGAGGTCTGCTGCACTCTGAGATTCCTGGGAAGCACAGAAGCCATGCAGGGAAAGGCCGCTTCTCTCTGCTCCAATGGGAGACACAGAAATAGGCCAAAACTCTTAAAAAACTCTCAAAGCCAGTTCATCATCTGCACAGTTATACACTTATTTACACAGGTATTCATCCCAGTGTCTAAAAAGTGATTTTAAAAGATGTTTCCTGGTGTAAGTTCCAGCTGGAAAACACTTTCCATTTCCTCCACCAAAAGCTAACGTGATCACATACTTGGGCAGTTATGCAATAGAAGGTGCTGACCTCTGCTAAGTGATATGAATGAAGATTTTATTTTTCCCTTACTCCTTCCACTTCATAACTTGGAAAAGGCAGGAAATATGTAACTTGAACGCTGAAAATGGTGTTATATGCAACGCCCAAAATGTTAGTAAGCAGCTTTACAAAGTCTATAGAAAATCACCGAGCCAAGAGGCAGACCTTCCTTTCCAAAATTAAAATGTTTATATTCCGGGTGCTGCTTTCATTCCTTTGGAGGAATGATTTGATTAACGTTTAGGTTCTCTTGCTCCACTGCAATAATCTATTGTTTACTGCAGGGGACAGTGACAAAGGAGGGGTATTTATCCTCCTAGCAGGGGGAATTTGCCCCCTGGAAGGCAGGATTGCAGTCTGATGAGACTCCTCAGTTTGCAGCTGCTCCTTCACAGTCAAATAACTGTGGCAGCAAAAGCTTCTCCCCGCTCCACGTCCCATTTAACAAGGAAATTGCCAAGTTTTGCTCTAGATGTTGACTGGCCACTGCACCCCAGGGCTCTGGCTGCCCTTTAGTTCAGGTGGCCAGTTAGGATCATAAGTGGATAAAGGAGAAATGGGATATCCATGTGAATGAAAATGCACCCCTTCTCAGGTCAGACTATATCCAGTACAAACACGTGGTTCATTTTCTGATCAGCAGGACCATTTTATACAACAGGATTTTCCCCAAATGGAAGGGTATGTTTGTTGGACAGGACAGAGAGATTCTGTGTTTATGTGACAGGGCCCTTTTTTTTCTCTTGTATGTTCTCTCTTATGTTGCAAGTACTACAGCAGTTATCTTCTCAGCACTGAGATTATGAATTACTTTATAACTGAAGTAATCTGAATAAAAGACTGCGATGGAGGGAGATTAGGAGTTCCTTCAGAACCGAATCATGAAATTGACTGGTTTAATATTTTTGTTAATATTAAATATTATTTACAGATAAAGCAGAGTTTGCAAATGAGAAGAGGCTGTGATTGCAATGGATGCCTTAGGGCCAGGACTAAAGGGTATAAAATGCTTGTGAGTAATAATAGACTAGAAATCATGAGGTCATTTCCATCATTTGAGGGGTCATCTTCGACAAAGCAGTAGAGGCAAAAGAACTGGATCAGTTTGTGAAAGGGACTATAGGAGCTGGTGGTAGAAAAGGCGTAGCCTTGATGACTGTCCTATATTCCTAAGAAAATAAAATAGCAGTAGGTGGTGCTTGGAAAACACACATGAAAGTAAATCGCCAACACTAGATGATAGCAAAAACCTTTACAGTTCAGGCATGTTGGACTAGATGATCTCTAGTTGACCATGGACTAGATAATCTCTAGAGGTCCCTTCCAACCTTTAAGATCCTGTGATTCTGTGATTCTGTATGTTCTTGACTTCTGTGGGATACTGGAGCAAGGAAAAGCTAATACACAAGAGCATTAATTCACACCATTATTTTTGGAAACTACGTTCACGCAGGCAAGGCAGACGTGCAGCTGGGCGCTCAGCAGCCCTCTGAGGCTGCCAGACCCCCCTCCCGACACACCACGTTACCTGACAGCCAAGGTTCAGCAGCGCTGCCAGCTCTGCATTCACGAGGAGAAGCTCAACGTGGTGCACAGGAATTTAGCAGCATGATCCCCATTAAGAGCAGAGCAAGGCAGGTAACTGAGCTGCTGCTCATGGAGCTGAAAATCTACCTTGCGCTGCCTAAGCCTAAGGGCTGCCTTTTTCCCTAGCGCCAGGCCAGAAAGAGGCTGGGATTCAAACTTCAAAGACCACATGCTGTAAAAGGGACTAATGAGGAGAGGTACAAACCGTGCAAGGAAGAGAGCAGGGCTCCCTTAAACAAACTAGGAATCAAATGCATTTATTGCAGACTCAAAAACACAGGAGTATTGAAGAGGATTGCCACCACTACAAGATTGCTTCAAACATTTTCTTTATCCTATACCCAAGCAGTATTGACATTTGTGTTTGCTTGCTATAGTTAAACCCTGGTTCGCTTGGAGAAGAGAAAGAAGCAGCCCTGACTTGTGAACTGTATGTGAAAGCAGAAGCCAGGGAGATGCCATTTCTTGTTCCCTTTGCACACTGACACAACCCATCCCCTGAGCACAGCATTCCTTTTTGCCTACCTTTCTCCCCATCTCTAAAATGAGACAGACCATATCTATATTCCTCAAATACTGGCAATTGGTACATGCAATTGTACAGAATGCCACGAAATTTTGACTTTGTCTCTCCAGGCTTTCATGGAGGAGATGAATAAAACCATTCATCTTTTATTTGTAGACAATCTCAAATTCTGTGTCTAACTCATGACATTCTCCCCATTGCAGAGACAGAAGCAGGACAGACTGTGACTACAGGGATGAGAATCTCCCAGGAGGACTTTCCTTCATCCTTCTTTCAGACAACAGCAGAGTGAACAAGGAGATGTCCCACACTCATCTAGTGTTGTTGGCTGTGTCCTGGGAGAACTACCATCTCCAGCTGCAATGATGACCTCCCAATAATGCCAACCTCATTCCTGTGAAATCCAAGCACAGAGCAACGAACTGCTTTGGTTTCTCCCCACAATTTCAACGGAAATGAGCACATGTGTATTCTCACAGGTGCCTAAAAAAGGCTAAGGAATTCATCCGTTAACATGCGTTTTATAAATGGAGACAAGGCAGAGGAAATAAGGTCATCAAAACACATCTGTTTATAGTTTGCAATCTCTTGTGCAAATCTACTGTTTGCAGACCTACTGCTTCCATTCCACTGAAAACACCAGGCACGGATATTCTGAGGCATCTCAGCTTCATTCAGATCCTCTGCTTCCTAATAGCAAACATTTAAACTGCAGGTGCCCACACAGCTGGTCATTAAAGATACAGATGGTCTAATGGTGCCTCCTGGAGAACACATACAGATCAGTGGATCACGACAGCTTTCTCTTATATACTCAATGATTATGTTTCTGATTTATAACTAATGCTGTTTTCAAAAGGCATGATGCCAACCTGATGGACAGGCAAAATAAATTAAGCAAATAATCCAATCATCAACAGGCTTATGTTGAATTAAACATGTAGAGCTAGATGCTGCACATGAAGGAAGTATTACACAGTGCAAATGTTTGGTTAGTCAGCCAGCCACAATGATGAAATCTGGAGCTCTGGATGCTCCCCTTTTACTTAATCCACAAGTTCATGTGGCTTTTCCAACGGTTCGACAAACACCTCCTCCGCCAGGAACACCTTTTTATCATGTCCCAAGCTAATTTTCATATCAAAATGACCATGCAGTTTTCCTCAAGGACCAAAAGAGAGTGTGATTTATTTCATGGATGCTAACACCTACCGCACGCTCTGCTCTCCAGCCTGCAGCGCTGCTGGGACCGCTTCAGGCTGCTGCTGGTGCCGCTTTGTGGAGCAGCTGACAACATGGGAAGTGAAGCAGCAGCAAACTGCAGATATGGCCAAGAGTTGGGGAACGTTAAACGGGAACCCCTGCAACCCAACGCAGCAGATCCTGTTATGCTTGGCCAGTTATGCTTGTTTTTTCCCGGGGACAGATAATGTTGGGCACTACAAACACAGCCCTTGCTTAGCTCCCCACCCACATTAAAAAACATCTATTTTAGAACGTTGCTCTTTCCTCAAAATGCTTTGTGTGCCATGGATTAACATGCACAGCTCGCCTTGTTTGCCTCCGTAATAAGTGCAAATCCACAGAAAGGAAAGCCACGCCGAAGCCAGCGCCAGCCTTTTCCAACGCTTCCAAGGGTTTGCTGGCCGGACAATAAGTTACCCTTCTGTTTCTGTTAATCAGTAGCTAATGATTTATTGACTGTTTCACATGGTTAAAGGTTAAAAAGAATCTGTTTCCTAGTTATTTTTAAAACAAAACCGCATTCTTCTGCCTTCGCCGGCGCAGCCCCCGCCGCCCCCCAGCCCAGGGAGGCGGCGGGTCGGGATCCCGCCGGCCTCGCCGCTTCCCATGGCGGAGCAGCAGCCCGGGAAGCGGAGCGGGAGCGAGGGCGGCGCGTCCCGGCGCCGAGGGGACACGCGGGGGCCGTGGGGGGCCGTGGGGCTCATTAGGCCCCGCGCCAGCCGCCTCCTTCGTTAACCTGCTGGCCCCGGCACGGCCGCGGGGCGCACGGAGCGGGCAGGGAGCCTCCCATTCCCAGGCAGCGCCTCCCTGCTCCAGTGGGCAAAACCGCTCATTAGGCCCCAGCCAGGGCCGGCCCCGAGTGGGAAATAAATGAATAAGCGGCAAACAACTGGGGCGGCCGAGGAAGCGCCGGGATGAAATGAGGAACTGCCCGGGGAATTGCTGCTGTGGGATGCATTTGTGGCCTGTTTTGATCAATCGGGAGGCTGGAAATCTGGTCAGATTAAGGCAAACCATTACGGTTAATCTCCGCTTTGTAAAATTTCCCCCTGGCCATTTCTGTTAAGAGCACCTTTAAACTAATGCGGGGTGCAGAGTGCGGAGTCCTTCACACACTCCCATTGGATTCCTCCTCCTTAGCCAGCAGGGGAAAGCAGGAGGAATATTTCACATCAAATCCTCGGTGCTTTGATGTAGGTACCCCTTTCACTCCCCCAACAAGCTAATGACACTTCTTTGCACAGACTTGGCTGGGAGAAACATGAGAGCCTGCGACAGTGAAATGAGAAACAAAAAGCTTCCCATCACCGAGGCAAAATGCAAATCCCGAAAAGCCACCGGACCAGTTCCTTTTCCTAGAGAAACACACTGAAATGTGGATCATCTTGGGCTCATCAGTCATGGACCGGGCCGGGCTGGGATGCGGAGCGAGTCTGACTGGACCGGTCTGTTATCTCCTCCGCAGCTGCATCCGGGGGCTAAACTTTGATGTTCAAGGCAGCGGCTTTGGAGACCGCGGGCGGCCCAGCCTGGGTCTCCCCCAAGCTCCTGCAGGGCCCTGCGCTTGCACTGCTCTGGTACTGGCAAAACCCGCCACAGCATCCACAGGAAGAACGGGATTTTCTTGTCTGCAATGGAAATTTTATTCTCAAATTTGTATTACCAGGTGCCTCTGCTGCTCGCGGCCAGAAGCGCCGGTTTGTGCTTCCAAACTGTGCCTGGCCCTCCCGGAGGATGCTGCCTTGGTGTGTGTGGGACACGAGCACCGCGCCGACCTCATCAGCCTTACCCAGCTCCTTTCCTCCTCGCTCGGCTCTGCCCTCGCCTTCCTCCCCGCTGCCTCCTCCTCCTCCTCTATGCGCTCTCTCAGTTCAGCAGCACCTTCTCCCTTCACCTTTTGTCCCTAGGCACCTGCCAAAAATACCACTCCCAAACGCTTCCAGCCTTCTATAAATAGCCTATGTTTTACAGCTTAACTTTGCACCCAGGACTTGGACGTTATCGCTGTCAGAATCCAAACAATCCCCAGACGTGAGCGGGGTGACACTCTCATTCACTCCCTCCCTTCGGAGCAGTCCCGTTTTCCTCTGTGGTGGCACCTTGGCAAGTGAACTACCACTCAGTGTGACAGAAGGGGTGACCACGGGGTCTGTCAAAGCCAGGGAGAGCTCCCTTCATCTGCTCCAGGGGCTGCTCCTCCAGCTGTGTCCAGGTCTCTGCTCGGCTTCCCCTTCACATGGACCTTTCTGCACAGCCAGGTGCAGCTGAGGCAGCTGCCAAGTGCTGCTTCCCGACGGATGCAAAATACCTGGGAAGCTCCCCGTGGATCGGGGAGTTACTGCAGATTTGCTGTGCGATTAAACTGAGATAGCAGCTGAGTTCAAAGCCCCCGTGCCGACTTCCTGAGGTGCCATTTCAGTGACTCTGCTCCAAGCAGCGTGCCAGGCTCAGCCAGGGCTGCAGCCCGGC